>JAKCPI010026301.1:0-16750 GCA_023213315.1 Euborellia annulipes | reverse complement strand
AATCATTTGATTCACAAACTAAATGTTAGATGCTTTTTATCAAATTCTCTATCAATTGACCATAGATAACGAGATGAGAAAAGGACCTATCTGCTCTTTTTATTGTTTTTAACTTTTTGTTTGTGTTTAATAATAAATAAATGAATTCAAATATTGTTTCAACTTTTTCAATACGCATTAAAAAAAACTCAAAGAGAACTGATTCAATTCACTTTCGTTAATAAATATTATTTATCTTTCGCAGAAATAAATAATTAACCTATATCTCTTGAATTGCGACAATAATAACATATTAATATTATAAGACGAGCTAAATTTATCAAAAAATTAATTAATTTGGGAGTTGAAGCTTATTAGTTTGTGGGATTATATTAGCACACAACTTTCTCTTTACCTTCGGTAATCGAAAGTTGTGTACTGTGCTTGTCCCACCAGATTTTTTGTGTCGACATATAGACTATTTAGTTTCCGTAAGGACGGCACATCTGAATTTCAAGATGCAAAAATTTATAAGTATGGGAAAATATTTATATTTTGTTACCATGGCAACTATTTCTTCTATCTTCTCTATGAAATACAAGAGTAAGTAGTCTTCAGAAAATTTCAATTGCAAAATGAGAATATACATTTTAAAGAGCATCTAAAAAAATAATTGATTTTTGAATAAAAAAAAAAATCGTTGGAGCAAATTTTGAGAAAATCGAAAAAAACTGAAAAAGTACATCAGTAAAGTACTAGTATTCTTTGACCGATTTTGATTATTTTTCCGGTCCCGGGGGTGTTTAACTTAAATATAAACATTCTTTTAAATAAGAAATTATATATAATATTTAGGATATTATATATATCGCGTAGGTAAGCCGCGAAACGGAATTTTATACAACTAGATATTACTGCATCAACCCGAAAAAAGATAAAAGCCGCCGGGAGTCGAACCACGTTCGACTCCCGGCGGCACCCCCCTTACATCTTTTTTTTCGGGTACACTGAAGTAATATCTAATTGTTTAAATATAAAATTTCAGCCCTCATAGCTCAATTCCTTCATGCTTAAAATTGACAACACACACAAACCCACCCAACCACCCACCCACCCAACCACACACCCACCCACACACACACACACCCACAGGCAGACCATGTCGCCAAAACCATTTTTTTTGGATTCACGGGACCTCAAAACGTGAAGATCCATCAAAAAATCTCGACATCGAATTTTTGACATGAATCCAATACTTTCTCTCTATATATATATTACATATATACATACATATGTAGGTAAGAGAAAGTAAAAATTGAAGGCCTATGTCCTATACAGTCAGTAGCGTATCCAGGTGGTGGCGAAGGGGGGGCGCTCGCCCCCCCCCCCGCCCCAGGCGCATCAAGCTTTTGGCGCCCCTCGCGCATCGGCTTTTCTTTTTAAAAATTCATAATAAATTCATTTTACATCACCAATCTTGAGAAAAATTACAAAAAAATTTAATATTTTTTTTTATTAAGACAAAATACCCCTAGGAGCTTTGTGTAGTGGTTAGCGGGATAATGTCGTATACCAAAAGTCGCGGGTTCGGACCCCAGGCAGTCCGATGATTTTATTTAAGTCAAGAACCCCCCTTCCCCCTCTCTACCATCTAGTGGCCTTAAACTAGCGCAGGCTATAAAAATTAATTTATTTTACATCAAAAAATGTATGTTTGTATGTTTACATTCTTATTCCAAAAAGATGAGAAATTTTAATTGAATTAATATTAAGAAAATCATAAATATAAAATATATTTTAGAAATAGCGATAATTTGTGATTATTTTTAATTTCATTTAATATATTATTAGAATCCATTAACGAGTTAAAATATGAATGAGGAAGAAGATAAATATATCGACGAGGGTGATTAAAAAAGTTATTTAAAGTTAGAATTATTTAATTTCTATTTTTTTAACTTTACGGTATTAAAATATCACGAAATCGGGAATTAACTAAATCCTATTATAAATTAGCACACTTCGATGATCATTTTTTCTTTTGAAATGAAAATAAAACGGTCCGGTATTAAAAAAAAAAAAGATGAGATCAAAACAAAATACCCCCGTAGGTAAATAATCTATCCCAGTGTGTAGTCGAGGGAAGGTTTATAAAAAAAATATCAGGCCTTAATTTTAATGATAGACCTATTTAAAAAAATGTTGGTTTTAATAGCGTGCGCTTTGTCAATGCTTTTATCTCAATTTTTCATTTTTAACCATCAGATCTCGAATTGACATTTGCATATCCCTATATTTGAGCAAAAAGCACTAACACCAATTATGAATATCTCATTATGAACTATACATAATTTAGAGGTGGAAATTACTGAACATGCTTTAATTTAAATCAGAAGATATTTAAATAATATTTGTAGGGGGGTTTGTTTGTATGTGACTAACTGTGACATGGGGGGGGGGGGTCTAGAAAATCGTCAAAAAAGGCGGTACGTAATATATGGACCCCTAGCATTGGCGTAGCCAGAAATCTTTGATGGGGGGGGGGATCAAGAAATTTTTTCAAAAATTTAAGATTATTTTAGGGTTTTTATAAATCATTTTGATTTTTTTTTTTTTAGCTAGAGTAAATTATTATATTTTACTTTCTCTTACCCTATGTGAAATATAATTTGTATTAAATATCTAGTCATGGCTTGGGTCCCACAATCAACTAATTCAATTGTGATTGCCACAGATGTAACAACCTTTATAATCTTAAATAGGTAGAGCCTTGTTTGAAAAGGATGGAATTTTTTCAAACAATGCTCAAATAGACTGTTCATTAGCCAGTCAATATATCGTTAGCAAGTTTGCGAGATATGTTTGTGCTTAAAATTGGGCAAAATTGCACCTCCTGGAGTCGAATCTTAGTTGAAGAAGGTCACAGAATGAGGGCCGAAACGTTGTAATTTTTACTAATAAACCACAGTTAAACCGAAAATCTAATTCTTTTACTAATGTACGTCAGTTAAAAAGCTTGCTTGGGTCAGTATCTGACCCGGGGGGTCATAGGTTGGCCATTACTGCTGTAGGCTATGAGAAAATCAAGGGGAGCTCACTACCGAATTTTCTCTTCTTGCTTCTATGGTTGTATTTTGGTATATAAAAAAAATATACGTAATTTTATTAGAATATAGAATGTATTATACTATATTTCAATAAAATTCATATATAAACGTCATTTTTTATTTTTCTCAATTTTTTTTATTTAATAAATTCCAATTGAAATTGCTTTTGTGGATTAAAGGAGTTATAGTGTATTCTAATCTATATTTTTTTTATAAAAAAAAAAAAAAAAAAAATCAAAATTCAGCTTTATTTGATTAATAATAATAATTTCTATGAAAAAATCTTTTGCTCTCTTATAATAAAATCATATATTCAATAGTGGCATGACTCAAATAGGTCTTTTTTAAAAGCGTTTCATCTTTCAATCTTTCAGTGCAGCAATTCAAAATTAAATTTATGCTTTTATTATATTTTACCCTATATCACAAAAGGTAGTAATATGTTTCATAAAGAACGCGCAAATTAAACAAGGGAACAACATATATTTTTTTTTTTTTTTTTTGCGGCATAAGCTTATTTAGAAAGATATGTTGACGAAGTATTCAGGCTATGTTTTGTTTGAATTGACTCTGGTTCTCATGATAAACCGGACCAAAAACACCAAAGGAAATCCCATGCAAAACATTTTTCTTAACTCTTATTGATATCTTTTTGTTTTTTATATTATAATTAATTTTATTATTATTTGTATAGATAATTTCCAATATAAATTGGATTGGCGCCTTGTTCTCAAAAAGTAGTGAAAATTCACTCACGTGATTGAGTAATAAACATTTGTTTTTTCTATTTCCAAATTTTGATTGAAATTTAATATATTACTAATTTCAATTGTTTTCCTGAAATTATTTTTTTTACAAAATTTTGTAACTTTCTATTACCCTATATATGGAATATATATATAGAGAAAGTATTGCGATCATGTCAAAAATTCTATGTCGAGATGTTTTTAACTTTGGGCCGAGAGATTTTCTGTTGTACGCCACTAATCAAGAACAAAAAAGTTTTTTTCGTCCATTCTTTTTTAATCGTCTCTAATTATTATGATGATAAAAAAATTCCGGATAATTGAGTTAAGATCATTAAAAAAAAATCTGATTGTGTAGTAAGCAAATAAAAAATAAATTTGCTACCCTAGGGGTCATAGGCGTAGCTGAATTGTACCTGAAGCAAGGGCGGATACAAGGGGGGGGGTAAAGGGGTAATTACCCCCCCCCCCCCGCAGATTTGAAAAAATACCTTTTTTTCGGCAAAAATTAATTTTTAACATAAAATTTTAAAAATTAATACTTAAAAATTGAATTTGTATTAATAAAAAAATTTTCGTTCTCTAAAAAAAAAGGTAAAATATTTTTACGGACGGGAAAAATTTTTTGGTTCCGCGAAAAACAAAATTTTTCGTAGAAACATTTTTGAGAACAGGCCCCCCCCCGAAAAAAATTTCTATATACACCCCTGGTGCTGTGCGACGAGACACACCAGATTCCCCCCCCCCCTCCCCCCCGAGAAACACCTCTGGATCCGCCCTTGACCTGAAGAAGGCCGAAACGTTGTAATTTTTACAAATAAACCATAGTTAAACCGAAAATCTAATTCTTTTACTATTGATAACAACTGGGAAAGCCTTAAACTCCAAAAATGACCCACGATTGCTATTCACCTAAAAAAGTTACTCGTGAAGGGGTAAAGAGGGGCACTAAAAATTTTTAGATCGTCAAACCACGCCTATTTTTACCCGTTAACCGTTAAGGCAATTTAATTTTAAAGATGTTTAGTTTTAAAAATACTCAGTTAAAAATTTTTAACTGAACTATATCTGAATATTGTTCAAGATGATAAGGAATAAATCCCAAAGAAGAATGCAGCCAAATTTATTTCATTTAATTTTAATAAAAATTCTTAATCACTTGCTGACGTTTCGGTTCGGGGGAGCTGTGATTTTGTCTTTATGTTTTTATACAATAGTTTGAATAACTATTATGGAGGCAAGGATAGAGCAAATTAATATTATAATATAAAAATAGTTGAATATAATCTCAAAATATCGACATAAGACATCGTCCTACTCCTATGTACTAGGCTCTATTTCCTGCCACTACACAAAGATATTTTGAGATTATATTCAACTATTTTTATATTATAATATTAATTTGCTCTATCCTTGCCTCCATAATAGTTTGAATGTATTGTATAAAAACATAAAGACAAAATCACAGCTCCGATGATGGTTCAAACCCGAACCGAAACGTCAGCAAGTGATTAAGAATTTTTATTAAAATTAAAGGAAATAAATTTGGCTGCATTCTTTTTTGGGATTTATTCCTTATCATCTTGAACATAATACTACAGCTATAACAAATTTTCAATCACTATATCTGAATATCGTAATAATATGTTTTTTTGCATTCAGGGATCAGAAAAATTATTTTAGGGCTGTCCAAAGTAAAAAAAACTTAAAAAATTCGATTTTTCTAAACTTTTAGCCCATGGCAGCTGATGACCCTTAAGTATTAATAAATAAATAAATAAATAAATAAATAAATAAATAAACTTTTAGCCGTTTGCCACACGTCTAAATGACCTCCGATTGGGTTGAAACTTAAAATTTATATGTATTATATATTTAAGGGGTGCCACCCTTAAAAAAAATCCAAAATAAGAGCCTCTTTAAAGCGCATTTTCTATTAAAATTTAATTTTCTCTATAGCTCTAAAACTAGACGTGATAGGGCAAAACTGATGGTATTTTTAGAATCAGCTTTACAAATACTCAGGAATAGCCCCAAAAACCCCGGAAACAAAAAAAAAGTCTTTTTTTGTTCCTCTGTATTATTCGAGCTAAAAATCATTATCTAGAAAAGGGTTATATATTTATTTATTTATTACTATGCTTCTCGCTAGTTCATTCAGCTTTAAACCTTAAAATTCAATCGTTCATTCATATTTATTTGATGAATTTCCAAGCACCTCTACCCCGTGGGAAATTTTAAAGATAGTGGCAAATGTCAGAGAATCCCACTCAAAAATTTTAGTATGAAATTAACGAAGGAAACAATTATTACATTTTATATTGTTGTTTATTATTAGTTTGGTTGATGTACTCTATTAATCTGTCAAATTTTAAATTAAAAGAGATTGAGAGAAAGAGGATATGAGGTTTTCTCTCTGTCTCTTTTATGGGGAAGTTTTACTCTAATGAGAAAACAAGAAGAAAACAAAACATGAATCCTTTGTGTAATATATATTTTTATATTCAATATATATTTATCAATAAATCAAATAAAGAGTATATTTTTTTGTGCGGCTTTATCTAATTTTACATATTCAACAACAACAACATGCGATCTTGTTTCATAAAAAGTATCAATATAAGAATTCATCCAAAAAAAGAAAAAGAAGAAAAGTAAAAAGTGAGGAATTTAAAAGTGTTTTACTGTCTCGTTTCCTCTTGTTTTTTAAAATTCCTTTGAAGGTGAAATGAAAGAGCTATTAGGGCATATTTGAGCACTGTTCCTCGCTCCCGATAATATAATATAATAAATAATAATTGGAGAAGAACTGTGGCTGTATGGTGGTGGTGTGATGATGGACTACGGTATGGTGATCGAGTCAATGGGAAACAACAAGACTCATCCAGTCAAAATTTATTTTAAGTTATTGCCAGCCGGCTCTGAAGATGGCCTTAACCTAGGACTAAAATGTGAGTTCATTTGAATTAAATAAATAAATATAATCCCCCGAGGGATCAGCGTGAGAAAAGTCCCCCGGAAGCAACGATCGGTACTTATTATTTCTATATAAATACATCTATTTATATAATTTGCTAATGTCAGTCTGTCTGTCTGTCCGTCTGTCAAGCTCTATTTAGGCAACTTCCCGTTAGAATTTTGAAACGAAAAAGAGGGATTACAGGAAAATTATTTTCATCCCAAAATTCCTCTAACTTTTTGAGTTATTAATTCCTAAAGTTACGATTTCTCCCATAGGAAATGTATAGAGAAATATTTGTGTTATTTACATTGATGTATTCTATGAATTTAAACAAATCCTCAAGCAGGCACTGGATTGGAATAGTAATGATAATTTTTTTTTATATAATTAAGAAAAAAGCTAGGATCCGCCACAGGCGGGCCCGATTCAGCTGGCGGGGGGTCCAGGGGGCGCCGCGGCTATAATTCCTAAATGGCTGCATCAGCCAAGAGGGTAAATACAATTAAAAAAAAAATTATTTTAGGGATTTGGAAAACAAAATTAATTTTTATCTGACATTTCTAATTTGTTCATGGTGACCAGATGACTGTAGGAATTGTCATGAAGTTGTGGGACTGTCATGTTCCCGGGGGTATAATTGTGAAAAGCGACTTGGAGGGCATTATATGGACCCCTGTTATGCAATGGTGTGTCAAAGACCAAACATCGAGTTTTGAGAAAATCAACATTAAAGTTTTTTGTTTTCATTGGATTATATATAATTTTTGTTGTCAATTGTGCGAGTAGCATTAAATATAAATTTTTTAAGGACATATTTCATAAAAAATAATATCAATTATAGCATGTGAAACAATATTCCGTGCTTAACTCAATTTTGAATTTCTTGGTTTTTGACACACCATTGCATAAAAGGGTCCATATAAGAATAATTTTTAAAAATAAACAAATATAGGGTTATATTGTCGTTTGCATAATATTTAGGTCAATAGATGAAAAAAAAAATATTTTAAAATATTACCAAATTTAGATTTCGTTTTATTTTCACAATTATTTGTTGCTGATCCACTTACAGCTGCGAAAGTTTTTCACATATACAAATATTATATATATAAGAAGATAACAATAAAACTTCTTCCTCTACGGTTCAAGTTTTATTATAATTGAAACTCTTCCTAAATATAAATTCTAGTTTTAAAAAAAAATCCATTCACGTTTTGGAAATATCTTTTCATAGGCCTAATAAAAAAAAATTATTTCGCGGCATTTCATTTCATTTTATTTGAAATGAGTAGAGATAGAAAAAAAAAAGTTTTACTCCAATAATGAATGAAAAAACAAAATTGAGATTTCAATAACCGAGGGATTATTAAAAAAAAAATAAAAAAAAAACCTGTAGAGATGGATGAAGATGATAATAAAAAAGAGATGATCGCTCACCGGGAGTAGCACAGTGCATGGACCAGATGCTGAACCGCCACTGAAGAGCGCAACTCAACTGAAGGCTACGCGGCGTACGGTTCAAGACAACAGAGCCTCTAGCGGGCAGCTGAGGCTCTAGCTCCTCCCCGTCCCCCCTACCTCTATCAGTAGATGATATGAAAAAAAAATCAAGAAATGCAGAAGAATGGATTCGGTCCCCAACATGTAAATTTGTCGGATAACAATTCAATATCTTCGTGTATTATTATTGGGGGAGGTTTAAGGCCAGAGACCTAACCATGGTATGGGCCAGAGGCGTGACTCTGGGATTGGCACTCCCCCGCAAGTACAAGAATGTCACGCCTCCCCCCCCAAAAAAAAAAAAATTTGTTAATATAGAATTTCTAATATACTTTCTCTTACCTGTATATATTATGTTAATATATATATAGAGAGAAAGTATTGGATTCATGTCAAAAATTCGATGTCGAGATTTTGATGGATATACACGTTTTGATGTCTCCTGAATCCAAAATCGCGACATGGTCAGTCTGACAGTGTCTGGATTCAATTTAAAGCATGGAGGAGGAGGATTGAGTTAGGAGGTTGAAATTTTATATTTAAGTTAGTCAACCCCCTAGGGCGTGAAAATAAATATAGTAGAGTCCCGTTAATCCGAACTAATTGGGACCGCGGGTAGTTCGGATTATCGGGAAGTTCGGATTAACCGGAATTGTAAGCTTGAATTAGTTAATTTTGATAATAAAGTCGTATTTATAAGGTTGTAAACCGTGAAACTTGTCGGTGATATTAAACTCTAAATAAATATTTCATAATATTTTTTTACGTTTAATTAAGAGAAAAAGAAACTTTCATTTATATTCCTCTTAAAAAAAAAATCGTACGCAAAAAGAGTTCGGATTAACCGGAAGTTCGGATTAGCGAGGTTCGGATTACCGGGACTCTACTGTATTTATATTTTGTTATGATGGCAACCATTTCTCTTATCTTTCCTATGAAGTATGTAAAAAGTCTTCGCAAGATTTCAATGGCAAAATGAGAATGAAAGAGCATCTAAAAAAATAATTGATTTTTGAATTTTAATCAAAATCGTTGAAGCGAATTTTGAGAAAATCAAAAAAATCTGAAAGAGTACATCAGTAAAGTAGGCCTACTAGTACTTTTTGGCCGATTTTGTTTAAAAGCTTATTTTCACGCTTTTGAGCGATGTCTAACTTAAATATAAAATTTTAACCACGTAGTTCAATTCCTTTATGCTTTAAATTGAACACACACAAACAGACATACACACAGACAGACCATGTTGCGAAAAGCACTTTTTTTGATTCAGGGGACCTCAAAACGTGTATATCCATCAAAATCTCGACATCGAATTTTTGACATGAAACCAATACTTTCTCTCTACCCATATATATTAACATATATACATAGGTAAGAGAAAGTAAAAAATTGTCCTGATTTTCAAGTGATTAAAATAATATTTAATTAATTAATAAAATAAATTTATTAATAATTGTGCTTTGCTGTTTACGATTGTCTAGAAAATATTTTTGAGAAATAGATATTTCAACAAGTAATTAGGAAAGGAAATTTGGTTTATTAAAACAATAATAAAAAAACTTTATTCTCTTTATTCAATATCAATTTAAATTGTCTTACGTGAATAAGATATTTAAATCCGCCCGGGGGGGGGCCGGGGGGGTGGCCGCCCTACCCCCCCCTCCCAGCGTCGGGGGCAAGGGGCCCCGGTTTGACCCAAGCTATTTTAAAACCTTTGGATAACAAAAGGGATAACTAAAAAAACCTTAAACCCAAAATAAAAAAAAAAATAAATACGATATACTGTAAAGGGCTGAAACGGGGAGAAGAGGGGGAAAAAGTGGGGGAAAGGGAGGGAGAAGGGGGAAGAAGTGAAAAAGATAAAAAAAAAAAAAAAAAAAAAAAAAAAAAAAAAAAAAGATATTTAAATTAGACAAAAAAAATAGATATTTAATAATAATAAATTATATTTTCTTTTGTTTCAGCATCTCTTGATGTGTTACTTGGCAACGAGTCGAAGTCAGCTAAAACAAATCAACATGCAAATGAGGGAGCATCAAAAAGAAGCGAAATCTCAACACGTATCTTTGTCATATAAGAATCGACCTTGTCGCCCGAGCACCCCCATCTAGGCGCACCCCGAGGGTCTCGCTCTCTGCGATAGGTAAGCCCTGACAATCTAATTTTTTCAATTTATCTCATCATTTCCTGGGAAGGTCATTCTCTCTCTTTTAAAATCTCTTATAGGCCGAAAGAAATCCTCCCTCATTTTTTGATACTTGATTGTCATTTCTAGAGGATTCTCTCTCTCTCCCCTCTTTGATTACGCTACTCCAAAATATTTTTGAGAGAAATTCGATTTTTTTTTTTCATTATTTTTGCCAAATTATTTTAATAACAAATCAACTTTCTTGATTATGAAAAAATTTAAAATTCAAAAATTTCTTCTTACAATTTCTAATTCTAACTTAGTAATACTCTAATAATAATAAAAAAAAATTATCTCCTTTTTATATTAGGGCTTAGAAATGATTGGTAGGGCAATGAGTAAATTCTTTCTATTCGGGAGTGTGTTTTAAAATTAGGTAAATAAAGGGAGTCTTTTAAAAATTATTTCACTTCGAATTTATCCCTAATAAATAAATAAATTTTTAATATCCCCCTCCTCCACACACAAAAATATTTTTAAAATACCGTATTTCCCTGAATCCCAAGGGCCCCGGGCCAAAATGATCAAAATAATCTAAACAAAACAATGTAAATCAGAAAAACTTTAATGTTAATTTTCTCAAATCTCGGTACCTGGCGCTTGACACACTAATGCGTAACAGGGTCCATACAGTATATACCGGTATAGATATTAATATTAAGTTTTCAAACTCAGGGGCTCACATCTTGTGAGTACGTGGATAGCGACCACGAGTTTCCCGAGCTGAGGCTAGCATTTTTTTGCTCCTTAATGTCAGCTTTCTTCCCCTCCCCCTTCCTCTTGATGGGAGCGTCAGATCATTCATCTTACGGGCTCATCTATGCTCTGTCGCCTCTGTCTTTACCAACCCCGAAACTACAAAACAGAAGAATAGTTTTCAAAAACTCCATCTCCAAAAATTCGTCATTTTTACTTTCTTTTACCTACCATGGGGAACATAAACATTTGCACCTAACAGGTTTGCAAGACGCCTACTAGTTAGGCAGCCCAATCGACTCACCACTACATATGCAGTGTCTGTGTGAATTTACCTGAGCTAGGGTTCTGAGGGTCTTTTATGATAGACCATAAACCAACCCTTTTGAACAATCTATATAGCGATATAGCGTAGCCTTTTCATATCAAATGAATTTGATCTCAAATTAATAGAATTTCAACATTTTAATTAATCTTATCTTCTTATTTGGAAAAAATTAACTTATTTCACAATTTGAACGAAACTTGTGTCCCAATTTTTAGTAAAATTTTTCCGATATCTATAGACCTTTATACCAGGTAATAATATCTCGGGGCGTTAAAATATTCTTATTTATATTCTTAAAAAAAAAAAAAACTGTTATTTCGGATTTTTTGTAACGAGAGGTCTTACAACATAGAATGTGGCATGTTCAGACAATAGATAAAATTAAATAAAATAAGAGAAAGTAAAAATTTGCGAATTCTTCTTTCTATCTCGCAATGCAAGAAGCCAGATCGATGAAATTTAATAAATGATTCTTGCCCTAAAATTGGAGATCTGTTTCAAATTTTGTAGTAAATACTTCAACCGGAAGTAGGCCTACTTTACCTAAGATTATAGAAGTATTTTAAAAATGTAATATTTTTAGTAAAGAAAGTGAGAAAGAAATGCACTTCTCTTTTGAGTAGCAAAGTGGCGAAAATATATTTCAATTCTTTGCTATCGATTCTGGCCTATTAATTTGTTGCCCGGCTATTTAAATGTATGGTATAGTTTATAAAACTTTCAAACCCTTCTTACCAAGAATGGAATTAGGCCACTTTCAAAATTAATAACCAGATTAAAATATTTTTAAAAGACTTAATTTTTATAATCTTAGGTAAAGTACTAACTACTTCCGGTTGAGTATTGCAATTACTCCAAAATTTGAAACAGATATACAATTTTAGGGTAAGAATTATTTACTAAATTTCACCGATCTGGCTACTTGCGATGCGGGAAGAGAGAGGAATTCGCAAATTTTTATTTAAAATGTATCTATTTTCCAAAGGGTTGGTTTATGGTCTATCATAAAAGAAGACCCTCAGAACCCTAAGCTCAGGTAAATTCACACAGACACTGCATATGTAGTGGTGAGTCGATTGGGCTGCCTAACTTAGTAGGCGTCTTGCAAACCTGTTAGGGTGCAAATGTTTATGTTCCCCATGGTATATATAAAGGGACCAAGTCAAAATTTTGTGATTTTGTGTTTAAATGACAAAGCTATTTGTTTGACATAGATCTACATAAGAAAAAGTGTCCAAGTCTCTTCCTCCATTGAATACACAGCTGCCGCAGTCACTTCAATATAGCATAAATGGCAAATAATTATATGCTATGAAATTTAAATCTTGTTTCCTCAAAAAAACAATAATTGATTTGGTCATTTTTCGTAGCAAACCAACGAGGTGTAACTTGGCACAGAACACAACTTTCGATTACAGAAGGCAAGAGAGAGTTGTGTGCTGTGCGACCAGTCAACCAGATTTTATATTACGTTTTTTGTTTTAGCGAATTTTTCTCTCTGTTATTAAACAAGTGGATCCCTTCCTATTGAACACTTGAGAAAGATAGAAAAATCATTATTTTTCTTTTTTGAATTATATGATTTAAAAATAAAAATAATGGTAATAGGCCCAATAAGGAGAAAATCATAAACAAGGACAGGGGCCGGATCTAGGGGGGCAGTGGGTGCGTTGCCCCGGGCGGCAGATATCAGGGGGCGGCAATTAAAGAAAGATTTACTAAAAAAAGGGTAAACTGATATGAATTTTGTATAGAAAATTTTAAGGAGTGGGCGGCAAATTAAATTTTGCCCCCCCCTCCAAAAAATCTCCTAGTTCCGGCCCTGAACAAGGATAACAATCATTTGGCATAATAGTACTTGCGAATTCGTGCATAACAGAAAGGACGATTCCTAGGAAAAACTTGGACAGATAATTTCATAAACAAGAGATAAATAATTAAAGGCTGCCATTCTTTGACGGTAAAACTGATTTTATTCGAATTTTTCAGGGCTTTTTATATACTTCTCTCTATATTGAAGATCTCCAATTGCATTCATTACCTGTAGGGTAAATTACATCCCCGTTGACCCCGCAATGCAGAGAGGCGCCCGGGCAACATTATCATCAAAATATTTTTTATAATTAATTTAGATATCTTAATAAAGATGTTCCTTAAATAATCAACGTGATAGACAGAGACAAACTATTGGCCGTGCCTTCAGCTCTAGAGAAAAGGGTATTTGCTCCGAAACGCTAGGATATGGGGCCATCATTTTCATTTTGACTCTAAGGGAGCGTACAAGTATTACGTAACGCAATTTTTGAAGATTTTTTGACTCGCCCCCATGTAACGTGCCGTAACATTGTCTGGACCTCCCTCCCCCTAGACGTTACGTAACGCTCAAGTGGCCATTTTTATCTAAAAGTACAATTATGTTGCGCAAAGTATCGGAAAGTCGCTAAAATACCAGTTACGTAACGCGTTGTTCAACCCCCTCCCCCTTGTAACGCATGGTAACGTTTTACGAGACCCCCCCCCCCCAAATTGCGTTGCGTAATACTTGTACGCTCCCTAATGAGAGTTGTGTTATTGAATCAATATAAAAAAATGACGGAATTCTATACTGTCAAATAATTTTGGTTAATTTTTTCTTAAGGGGTTGGGGGGGGGGGCGCCAATCAATCAATGTATTTACGCCACTGTTCATTACTTAACCATATTCGGTTATTAAAGAAATTATTTACATAATATAGTGACGGATTATGAGAATTATTTGGCGTGATATTAATTTATATTTTGTAAATTAAATCTTGGTAAACCATATTTAGAACTTTTTAATTAACATTAATTGGATATTGAATTTTAAAAAAATGTTCACTTTCATTTATTTTAATATTTATTAAATAATGAGTATGGATTTTTTTTAAATTAATAAAAATAAAAATTTAATTATTATTTTATTTTTTACAGGGAGTAATATAAACTCGAAGCTGCATTGCAATGTCTTTGACGCCATTGAAATCGGCAGCGAATGCCTCGTCTCTTTATCTCATCCATGACTTTGGCAGGCTAGAATTTTCTCTCTCATCACATGGGCTTATTTATATTTTTTATTCTCAACTATTTTCATTATTTAAGGTCAGTAATGCATTTAAATATTTATTTTATTGGTTCAAGATGATTATTTTCAATTAAATTATTAAATAAAACAAGTCAAATATTATAAACTCATGATTCAACAGGATAACCTTTGCCTGTCTGTCAAATTTTATTCTCATTTTTTAAATATTTCCTCCCTTTTAATCATTTAATATTCATTTTCAATTTAATTTCGAAATGTAAATTATATAAATTAAATAGATTATTTATTTTATTAAATCATTGACTCTTCGCTTTAAATTTGACATTTAAATTTTTTCATTAACCATAGAAACAAATGATTTAATCACATTTCTTTATTTTTCGAAACATTATTATCCATTTTTATAAATAATTTATGAAATAATTAAAGTGTCATTCAATCTGAATATGTCAGATTCTTTGGAACTTTACTTACCTTCTCTATTTTCAAATGAATTTTAATCACTCATTATTTTAAGCCATTTTATATTTTTCAAATGCAAATCTTTATTAAATGCACATTTTATTTTTAATTTTAGGTGTGATTTACACTAAATAACTTGTTGTCAGCGGCTTTTCTTCGAGCTTTAATCCATCAATCATATATATATATATATATATATATTTTTCTGACGTCTGACTTAAGAAACGAAATAGAAATGGAGATTATATTCGTTTTCAAAAAATAGATGATAGAAGGGACTTAAGCTTTCAAAGAAATTAAATATCATTAAATAAGGTAAGCGTTAATAAATTGAAATTTATGTTTTACTAATTTTAAATATTTTCACCTGTATATATATTTTTTTTTATTTTCAGAATTTCGTCCAAGATACATCTATTTATTATTCGGGATAAACTCCTTGTCATCTCGCATTGCTATTTGGTGAGTTTATTATTTTTTTATCACGTTATTTTTCCTATAATATCTACTATTTGACTTAAATAAATAGCAAGATAAGGAATAAAATTTAATCACTCATTATTTTAAGGCATTTTATATTTTTTCAAATAAAAATCTTGATAATGTCTTTTATTTTTAATTTTAGGTGTGATTTGGACCAAAGAACTTGTTGCTTGCTACTTTTCTTCGAACTTTGAGTGGTATAACATCTCCCATCAATTATATATATATATAACTCTAAGGAGGGTCAGCAAAAAGGAAAGGCAGCATAGGCTCTGCTAATATTCTATCCACCTTAACAACTGAAGCAGGCAGTGAAAATTTTAACAAACCTTGTCTTAAAGATGGATGACGTTTAGTTCCAGCTGACAAGGTGAAAATAAAATAATCCGGGCTGACATAAGCCTATAATCTTTTTTTTATCATCTAATTATAATTCGGTCTTCCTCTACACTTACTTTCATATATATTATTTAACTTTATGGCGTTTGACTTTTAAAACGAAATAGAAATGGAATTATACTCATTTACAAAAGAAAAAAAGACAGAAAGAGTTTCTAACTTTCAAAGAAATTTCCAAAAAAATCTCTTTTTAAAATTTTGTAACTAATTTAAATATATTTTCTCTTTATTATTTTTAATTTAATTTTTTACTTTTTTTTTTTTTAGAATATCATTTATGCATGCTGGCTCGAGATTGCCGCCCGTATAGGCATGCCAGTTGGCTTAAATGGCTAGAATGCTCTGGAATTCTTTTTGCGACCGACGGATGCCGATTTATTTGAAGTCGGCAATCTACCAGAACGGTCGTGAGACCTCTACTCTGAATTCGACCGCGGGCGAATCGGCACTGCATGTGATGATGATTGCCAGGTGGTCACTGGTGTCACCAGGACTTGACCGCCCCATAAGGAGCAGGCCTCACTGACAAAGATGCGCGAATGGCGTGTCCAGCTTGTTTGGCCATGTTTCGTAGGTCAAGAAAATAGTGGTGTGGCGAGGACAGCATACGATATGGGGCTCCTGGGATGACAACAAGAGGGAGTACCTAGGATGACTTGGTTTCAACGAGAGATATGATCGAGCTTGGGCTGTCGGAGACCTGCTGCTTTGGATAGGGTGAAGTGAAGGGGTAGGAAGTAAGGACCGTCGACCCTGCACCGCGGGAATAATCCAGGCGAAGAAGAATAATAATGATGCATCTATGGTTAATTATTAAGATAAACTCAACCCTCATC
>JAKCPI010026300.1:0-16784 GCA_023213315.1 Euborellia annulipes | reverse complement strand
ACAAAATTCTAATCATTTTACCTTTTTTTTAGTAAATCTTTCTTTAATTGCCGGCCCCTGATGTCTGCCGCAGCTCGGGACACGCACCCACTGCCCCCCCCCAGATCCGGCCCTACTTTAATTATAATATAGTTTCGGGATAACCAAGCTGGAGTTCGATGGTTTTTTTTTTTGATACAAAAATTGGAAATAACTTGAAAGGTACATCGCAAACTACTAGTACTCTCGAGGTACCCCAAGAAGACGAGATCAAATGTAGTTTGTTTTGTATACCCTAATAGAAATACTTAAAATTTAAAAAAAATCATTAAAGCTAATTTCAAAGAAATTTAAAAAAAAAAACCAAAAAACCTGGTATAACTTCGTAGCACAGCACACAACTTACCGCCGGTAATCGAAAGTTGTGTTCTGTGCTTGTCACACCAGATTTGTAGTATCGGTATATATTTAGTTTCCGCCGATAAACTAGAATTCAAGATGTACAATTTATATGGGAAAATAGACATAATATGTCTATAATTCTCTCGGCATCAATCATTAAGCTTCAATCAGTATGGGAAAATATTTATATTTTGTTGTCATGGCAAACATTTCTCCTATCCCTTCCTCCTGAAGTACAAGAGTAAAGGGGTCTTCAAAAAGATGTAAATGGCAAAATGAGAATATACATTTTAAAGACCATCTAAAAAATAATTGATTTTTGAATTTTAAACAAAATCGTTGGAGCGAATTTTGAGAAAATCGATAAAAACTGAAAAATTACATCAGTAAAGTACTAGTACTCTTTGGCTAATTTTGTTCAAAAGCTTCGTGTCAAGTCCCAGGGGGGTACTTAACTTAAATATAAAATTTCAACCTCTTAACTCTTTTCCTTCTTGAGATATTTTATTCACAGACGCAGACATACAGACCATGTCGCGAAAACCACTTTTTACTTTTCGTACCCTATATATGAAATATATATAGAGAGAAAGTATTTGGATTCGGGATATCCATCAAAATCTCGACATCGAATTTTTCGCTCGAAACCATACTTTCTCTCTATATATATTAACATATATAGAGGTAAGAGAAAGTAGAGTACATAGTACCCGAACTTTCACAAAAACAAGACCTAGCGATCATATTCTGATCGCCCGATACCTAACCTGATACTTGCTAATCAGTCAAATTAATTGAAAGCACGCTGGTAGGACTACCCATCTCCCCCCCACCCCCATAAATTACCTCTTATATGCCAAATTTTGGAATTTAATTAAAGTATATTCTAAAGACCATCTCTAAGAAGTCATAATAAATATATGATTACTTCTCTTTGGTATTAATTAAATTCTACTTGCATCTATTATCATCCATTAATTTCAAATATTCCCACTTGAAATCTGTTCATTACACTTTCAAATTTTAAGCTAACAAACATATTCATATTTATTCCTTTGTATTTATAACATTATCAATACTTTCATTTTAAACATACATAATAGTAAATTAATAAATTAAAATGAATATTATTAAATGCTTTTGAGGGAAGTTCTCTAAAATTAATCATTTGATTCACAAACTAACGTTAGATGCTTTTTAACAAATTCTCTATCAATTGACCATAGATAACGAGATGAGAAAAGGACCTATCTGCTCTTTTTATTGTTTTTAACTTTTTGTTTGTGTTTAATAATAAATAAATGAATTCAAATATTGTTTCAACTTTTTCAATACGCATTAAAAAAAAAACTCAAAGAGAACTGATTCAATTCACTTTCGTTAATAAATATTATTTATCTTTCGCAGAAATAAATAATTAACCTATATCTCTCTTGAATTGCGACAATAATAACATTTTAATATTATAAGACGAGCTAAAATTTATCAAAAAATTAATTAATTTGGGAGTTGAAGCTTTTACAGTTTCTGGTGGGACTGGCGCACAGCACACAACTTTCTCTTACCTTCGGTAATCGAAAGTTGTGTACTGTGCTTGTCACACCAGATTTTTTGTGTCGACATATAGTATTTAGTTTCTGACAGCACGGTACATTCGATTACAAGATGTAAAATTTATAAGTATGGGAAAATATTTATATTTTGTTACCATGGCAACCATTTCTCCTATCTTCTCTATGAAATACAAGAGTAAAGTAGTCTTCAGAAAATTTCAATTGCAAAATGAGAATATACATTTTAAAGAGCATCTAAAAAATAATTGATTTTTGAATAAAAAAAAAATCGTTATAGCAAATTTTGAGAAAATCGAAAAAAACTGAAAAGTACATCAGTAAAGTACTAGTATTCTTTGACCGATTTTGATTATTTTTCCGGTCCCGGGGGTGTTTAACTTAAATATAAAAATAAATAAGAATTATATATAATATTTAGGATATTATATATATCGCGTAGGTAAGCCACGAAACGGAAATTTATACAATTAGAATTACTTCATGTACCCGAAAAAAGATGTGGGGGTGCTCCCGGGGGCGAACCACCTTCTCTAATATCTAATTGTTTAAATATAAAATTTCAGCCTCATAGCTCAATTCCTTCATGCTTAAAATTGACAACACACACAAACCCACCCAACCACACACCCACCCAACCACACACCCACCCACACACACACACACCCACAGGCAGACCATGTCGCCAAAACCATTTTTTTGGATTCACGGGACCTCAAAACGTAAAGATCCATCAAAATCTCGACATCGAATTTTTGACATGAATCCAATACTTTCTCTCTATATATATATTACATATATACATACATATGTAGGTAAGAGAAAGTAAAAATTGAAGGCCTATGTCCTATACAGTCAGTAGCGTATCCAGGTGGTGGCGAAGGGGGGCGCTCGCCCCCCCCCCGCCCCAGGCGCATCAAGCTTTTGGCGCCCCCTCGCGCATCGGCTTTTTCTTTTTTAAAAATTCATAATAAATTCATTTTACATCACCAATCTTGAGAAAAATTACAAAAAAATTTAATATTTTTTTTTATTAAGACAAAATACCCCTAGGAGCTTTGTGTAGTGGTTAGCGGGATAATGTCGTATACCAAAAGTCGCGGGTTCGGACCCCAGGCAGTCCGATGATTTTATTTAAGTCAAGAACCCCCTTCCCCCCTCTCTACCATCTAGTGGCCTTAAACTAGCGCAGGCTATAAAAATTAATTTATTTTACATCAAAAAATGTATGTTTGTATGTTTACATTCTTATTCCAAAAAGATGAGAAATTTTAATTGAATTAATATTAAGAAAATAATAAATATAAAATATATTTTAGAAATAGCGATAATTTGTGATTATTTTTAATTTCATTTAATATATTATTAGAATCCATTAACGAGTTAAAATATGAATGAGGAAGAAGATAAATATATCGACGAGGGTGATTAAAAAAGTTATTTAAAGTTAGAATTATTTAATTTCTATTTTTTTAACTTTACGGTATTAAAATATCACGAAATCGGGAATTAACTAAATCCTATTATAAATTAGCACACTTCGATGATCATTTTTCTTTTGAAATGAAAATAAAACGGTCCGGTATTAAAAAAAAGATGAGATCAAAACAAAATACCCCCGTAGGTAAATAATCTATCCCAGTGTGTAGTCGAGGGAAGGTTTATAAAAACAAATATCAGGCCTTAATTTTAATGATAGACCTATTTAAAAAAAAATGTTGGTTTTAATAGCGTGCGCTTTGTCAATGCTTTTATCTGAATTTTTCATTTTTAACCATCAGATCTCGAATTGACATTTGCATATTCCTATATTTGAGCAAAAAGCACTAACACCAATTATGAATATCTCATTATGAACTATAGGCCACATAATTTAGAGGTGGAAATTACTGAACATGCTTTAATTTAAATCAGAAGATATTTAAATAATATTTGTAGGGGGGGGTTTGTTTGTATGTGACTAACTGTGACATGGGGGGGGGTCTAGAAAATCTTCAAAAAAGGCGGTACGTAATATATGGACCCTTAGCATTGGCGTAGCCAGAAATCTTTGATGGGGGGGATCAAGAAATTTTTTTTCAAAAATTTAAGATTATTTTAGGGTTTTTATAAATCATTTTGGTTTTTTTTTTTAGCTAGAGTAAATTATTATATTTTACTTTCTCTTACCCTATGTGAAATATAATTTGTATTAAATATCTAGTCATGGCTTGGGTCCCACAATCAACTAATTCAATTGTGATTGCCACAGATGTAACAACCTTTATAATCTTAAATAGGTAGAGCCTTGTTTGAAAAGGATGGAATTTTTTCAAACAATGCTCAAATAGACTGTTCATTAGCCAGTCAATATATCGTTAGCAAGTTTGCGAGATATGTTTGTGCTTAAAATTGGGCAAAATTGCACCTCCTGGAGTCGAATCTTAGTTGAAGAAGGTCACAGAATGAGGGCCGAAACGTTGTAATTTTTACTAATAAACCACAGTTAAACCGAAAATCTAATTCTTTTACTAATGTACGTCAGTTAAAAAGCTTGCTTGGGTCAGTATCTGACCCGGGGGTCATAGGTTGGCCATTACTGCTGTAGGCTATGAGAAAATCAAGGGGAGCTCACTACCGAATTTTCTCTTCTTGCTTCTATGGTTGTATTTTGGTATATAAAAAAATATACGTAATTTTATTAGAATATAGAATGTATTATACTATATTTCAATAAAATTCATATATAAACGTCATTTTTTATTTTTCTCAATTTTTTTATTTAATAAATTCCAATTGAAATTGCTTTTGTGGATTAAAGGAGTTATAGTGTATTCTAATCTATATTTTTTTTATAAAAAAAAAAAAATCAAAATTCAGCTTTATTTGATTAATAATAATAATTTCTATGAAAAAATCTTTTGCTCTCTTATAATAAAATCATATATTCAATAGTGGCATGACTCAAATAGGTCTTTTTTAAAAGCGTTTCATCTTTCAATCTTTCAGTGCAGCAATTCAAAATTAAATTTATGCTTTTATTATATTTTACCCTATATCACAAAAGGTAGTAATATGTTTCATAAAGAACGCGCAAATTAAACAAGGGAACAACATAAAGTTTTTTTTTTTTTTTTGCGGCATAAGCTTATTTAGAAAGATATGTTGACGAAGTATTCAGGCTATGTTTTGTTTGAATTGACTCTGGTTCTCATGATAAACCGGACCAAAAACACCAAAGGAAATCCCATGCAAAACATTTTTCTTAACTCTTATTGATATCTTTTTGTTTTTTATATTATAATTAATTTTATTATTCTTTGTATAGATAATTTCCAATATAAATTGGATTGGCGCCTTGTTCTCAAAAAGTAGTGAAAATTCACTCACGTGATTGAGTAATAAACATTTGTTTTTTCTATTTCAAATTTTGATTGAAATTTAATATATTACTAATTTCAATTGTTTTCCTGAAATTATTTTTTTTTTACAAAATTTTGTAACTTTCTCTTACCCTATATATGGAATATATATATAGAGAAAGTATTGCGATCATGTCAAAAATTCTATGTCGAGATGTTTTTAACTTTGGGCCGAGAGATTTTCTGTTGTACGCCACTAATCAAGAACAAAAAAGTTTTTTTCGTCCATTCTTTTTTAATCGTCTCTAATTATTATGATGATAAAAAAATTCCGGATAAGTCCGGAGTTAAGATCATTAAAAAAAAAATCTGATTGTGTAGTAAGCAAATAAAAAATAAATTTGCTACCCTAGGGGTCATAGGCGTAGCTGAATTGTACCTGAAGCAAGGGCGGATACAGGGGGGTAAGGGGTAATTACCCCCCCCCCGCAGATTTGAAAAAATACCTTTTTTCGGCAAAAATTAATTTTTAACATAAAATTTTAAAAATTAATACTTAAAAATTGAATTTGTATTAATAAAAAAATTTTCGTTCTCTAAAAAAAAGGTAAAATATTTTAACGGACGGGAAAAATTTTTGCTTCCACGAACGGCACTCAAAAAATTTTTGGTTCCGCGAACGGCACATGAAAAACTTTTTGGTTCCGCGGGTGGAAAAAATTTTTGCTCTCTAAAAAAGGTTAAATATTTTTACGGACGGGAAAAATTTTTTGGTTCCGCGAAAAACAAAATTTTTCGTAGAAAAATTTTTGAGAACAGGCCCCCCCCCCGAAAAAAAATTTCTATATACACCCCTGGTGCTGTGCGACGAGACACACCAGATTCCCCCCCCCCCCGAGAAACACCTCTGGATCCGCCCTTGACCTGAAGAAGGCCGAAACGTTGTAATTTTTTACAAATAAACCATAGTTAAACCGAAAATCTAATTCTTTTACTAATGATAACAACTGGGAAAGCCTTAAACTCCAAAAATGACCCACGATTGCTATTCACCTAAAAAGGTTACTCGTGAAGGGGTAAAGAGGGGCACTAAAAATTTTTAAATCGTCAAACCACGCCTATTTTTACCCGTTAACCGTTAAGGCAATTTAATTTTAAAGATGTTTAGTTTTAAAAAATACTCAGTTAAAAATTTTTAATTGAACTATATCTGAATATCGTAATAATATGTTTTTTTTGCATTCAGGGATCAGAAAAATTATTTTAGGGCTGTCCAAAGTAAAAAAACTTAAAAAATTCGTTTTTTCTAAATTTTTAGCTCATGGCAGCTGATCGCCTTTAAGTATTAATAAATAAATAAATAAACTTTTAGCCGTTTGCGACTCGTCTAAATAACCTCCGATTGGCTTGAAACTTAAAATTTATATGTAACAGTTATTATAACTATCTGCATATTTTTAAGGGGTGCCACCCTTAAAAAAATCCAAAATAAGAGCCTCTTTAAAGCGCATTTTCTATTAAAATTTAATTTTCTCTATAGCTCTAAAAACTAGACGTGATAGGGCAAAACTGATGGTATTTTTGGAATCAGCTTTACAAATACTCAGGAATAGCCCCAAATACCCCGGGGAAACAAAAAAAAGTCTTTTTTTGTTCCCCTGTATTATTCGAGCTAAAAATCATTATCTAGAAAAGGGTTATATATTTATTTATTTATTACTATGCTTCTCGCTAGTTCATTCAGCTTTAAACCTTAAAATTCAATCGTTCATTCATATTTATTTGATGAATTTCCAAGCACCTCTATCCCGTGGGAAATTTTAAAGATAGTGGCAAATGTCAGAAAATCCCACTCAAAAATTTTAGTATGAAATTAACGAAGGAAACAATTATTACATTTTATATTGTTGTTTATTATTAGTTTGGTTGATGTACTCTATTAATCTGTCAAATTTTAAATTAAAAGAGATTGAGAGAGAGAGGATATGAGGTTTTCTCTCTGTCTCTTTTATGGGGAAGTTTTACTCTAATGAGAAAACAAGAAGAAAACAAAACATGAATCCTTTGTGTAATATATATTTTTATATTCAATATATATTTATCAATAAATCAAATAAAGAGTATATTTTTTTGTGCGGCTTTATCTAATTTTACATATTCAACAACAACAACATGCGATCTTGTTTCATAAAAAGTATCAATATAAGAATTCATCCAAAAAAAGAAAAAGAAGAAAAGTAAAAAAGTGAGGAATTTAAAAGTGTTTTACTGTCTCGTTTCCTCTTGTTTTTTAAAATTCCTTTGAAGGTGAAATGAAAGAGCTATTAGGGCATATTTAAGCACTGTTCCTTGCTCCCGATAATATAATATAATAAATAATAATTGGAAGAACTGTGGCTGTATGGTGGTGGTGTGGTGTGATGATGGACTACGGTATGGTGATCGAGTCAATGGGAAACAACAAGACTCATCCAGTCAAAATTTATTTTAGAGTTATTGCCAGCCGGCTCTGAAGATGGCCTTAACCTAGGACTAAAATGTGAGTTCATTTGAATTAAATAAATAAATATAATCCCCCGAGGGATCAGCGTGAGAAAAGTCCCCCCGGAAGCAACGATCGGTACTTATTATTTCTATATAAATAAATCTATTTATATAATTTGTTAATGTCAGTCTGTCTGTCTCTCCGTCTGTCAGGCTCTATTTGGGCAACTTCCCGTTGGAATTTTGAAACGAAATTTTTTAAAGAGAACCTTCTAGGGATTACAGGAAAATTATTTTCATCCCGAAATTCCTATAACTTTTTGAATTATTAATTCCTAAAGTTACGATTTCTCCCATAGGAAATGTATAGAAAAATATTTGTGTTATTTACATTGATGTATTCTATGAATTTAAACAAATCCTCAAGCAGGCACTGGATTGGAATAGTAATGATAATTTTTTTTATATAATTAAGAAAAAAGCTAGGATCTGCCACAGGCGGGCCCGATCCAGCTGGCGGGGGGTCCAGGGGCGCCGCGGCTATAATTCCTAAATGACTGCATCAGCCAAGAGGGTAAATACAATTAAAAAAAAAAATTATTTTAGGGATTTGGAAAACAAAATTAATTTTTATCTGACATTTCTAATTTGTTCATGGTGACCAGAGGGCTGTAGGAATTGTCATGAAGTTGTGGGACTGTCATGTTCCCGGGGGGTATAATTGTGAAATTCGACTTGGAGGGCATTATATGGACCCCTGTTATGCAATGGTGTGTCAAAGACCAAACATCGAGTTTTTTTCTTGGTTTTTGACACACCATTGCATAAAAGGGTCCATATAAGAATAATTTTTAAAAATAAACAAATATAGGGTTATATCGTCGTTTGCATAATATTTAGGTCAATAGATGAAAAAAAAAATATTTTAAAATATTACCAAATTTAGATTTCGTTTTATTTTCACAATTATTTGTTGCTGATCCACTTACAGCTGCGAAAGTTTTTCACATATACAAATATTATATATAAGAAGATAACAATAAAACTTCTTCCTCTACGGTTCAAGTTTTATTATAATTGAAACTCTTCCTAAATATAAATTCTAGTTTAAAAAAAAAAATCCATTAACGTTTTGGAAATATCTTTTCATAGGCCTAATAAAAAAAAAATTATTTCGCGGCATTTCATTTCATTTTATTTGAAATGAGTAGAGATAGAAAAAAAAAGTTTTACTCCAATAATGAATGAAAAAACAAAATTGAGATTTCAATAACCGAGGGATTATTAAAAAAAAAAAAAAAAAAAAATGTAGTGATGGATGAAGATGATAATAAAAAAGAGATGATCGCTCACCGGGAGTAGCACAGTGCATGGACCAGATGCTGAACCGCCACTGAAGAGCGCAACTCAACTGAAGGCTACGCGGCGTACGGTTCAAGACAACAGAGCCTCTAGCGGGCAGCTGAGGCTCTAGCTCCTCCCCGTCCCCCCTACCTCTATCAGTAGATGATATGAAAAAAAATGCAGAAGAATGGATTCCGTCCCCAACATGTAAATTTGTCGGATAACAATTCAATATATTCGTGTATTATTATTGGGGGAAGGTTTGAGGCCAGAGACCTAACCATGGTATGGGCCAGAGGCGTGTCTATGGGATTGGCACTCCCCCGCAAGTACAAGAATGTCACGCTTCCCCCTCCCCCCACCCAAAAAAAAATATTTGTTAATATAGAATTCCTAGAGCATCTAAAAAATAATTGATTTTTGAATTTTAATCAAAATCGTTGAAGCGAATTTTGAGAAAATCAAAAAAATCTGAAAGAGTACATCAGTAAAGTACTACTACTTTTTGGCCGATTTTGTTTAAAAGCTTATTTTCACGCTTTTGAGCGATGTCTAACTTAAATATAAAATTTTAACCACGTAGTTCAATTCCTTCATGCTTTAAATTGAACACACACAAACAGACATACACACAGACGGACCATGTTGCGAAAAGCACTTTTTTTTTTGATTCAGGGGACCTCAAAACGTGTATATCCATCAAAATCCTTACATCGAATTTTTGACAAGAAACCAATACTTTCTCTCTGGACCCCCTTGCTCGCCTACTTCTATATACATACCGGTACATACATTTTCCCTTTTCATTTTTATATGTAGAGATTATTTTAGCGGTTAATTATTCATTTTTTTTGTGAATCATATCCTTTCCGGGACTTTCCCGGTACACAGACAAAAAATTTACGCCGATATTTTAGAATTCAAAATGTAAATAAATAAAAAAATCGTAAACATGGGTAAATATTTATATTTTGTTACCATGGCGCTATCCCTGAGGCCTGATTGGTTGTTTCACACATCGGACACCCTCTTAGCCTTTTATATATAAGTATGATATGTACATAGGTAAGAGAAAGTAAAAAATTGTCCTGATTTTCAAGTGATTAAAATAATATTTAATTATTTAATAAAAAGAAATTTATTAATAATTGTGCTTTGCTGTTTACGATTGACTAGAAAATATATTTGAGAAATAGATATTTCAACAAGTAACTAGGAAAGGAAATTTGGTTTATTAAAACAATAATAAAAAAACTTTATTCAATATCAATTTAAATTGTCTTACGTGAATAAGATATTTAAATTACACAAAAAAATAGATATTTAATAATAATTAATTATATTTTCTTTTGTTTCAGCATCTCTTGATGTGTTACTTGGCAACGAGTCGAAGTCAGCTAAAACAAATCAACATGCAAATGAGGGAGCATCAAAAAGAAGCGAAATCTCAACACGTATCTTTGTCATATAAGCATCGACCTTGTCGCCCGAGCACCCCCATCTAGGCGCGCACCCCGAGGGTCTCGCTCTCTGCGATAGGTAAGCCCTGACAATCTAATTTTTTCAATTTATCTCATCATTTCCTGGGAAGGTCATTCTCTCTCTTTTTAAAATCTCTTATAGGCCGAAAGAAATCCTCCCTCATTTTTTGATACTTGATTGTCATTTCTAGAGAATTCTCTCTCTCTCCCTCTTTGATTACGCTACTCCAAAACAAGGGCGGATCCAGGGTGTTTCTCCGGGGGTAATCTGGTGTGACTCGTCGCACAGCACACTATTTTTTTTTTTAATTTCGGCAATTTAAAAGCGCATTCTGTAATTGTTTGCCAGAACATAAATACACATCAAATTTTTAAGTATTAATTTTAAAATTTTACATTAAAAATAAATTTTTTTAAGAAAAAAGGTATTTTTCGAATCTCGGGGGGGGGTAATTACCCCCTTTACCCCCCCCCCCCCCTTGTATCCGCCCTTGCTCCAAAATCATTTTTGAGAGAAATTCGAATTTTTTCATTATTTTTACCAAATTATTTTAATAACAAATCAACTTTCTTGATTATGAAAAATTTAAAATTCAAAAAATTTCTTCTTACAATTTCTAATTCTAACTTAGAATAATACTCTAATAATAATAAAAAAAATTATCTCCCTTTTTATATTAGGGCTTAGAAATGATTGGTAGGGCAATGAGTAAATTCTTTCTATTCGGGAGTGTGTTTTAAAATTAGGTAAATAAAGGAAGTCTTTTAAAAATTATTTCACTTCGAATTTATCCCTAATAAATAAATAAATTTTTAATATCCCCCTCCTCCACACACAAAAATATTTTTAAAATACCGTATTTCCCTGAATCCCAAGGACCCCGGGCCCTCTCAAAGACAAATTTTCATTATTATTATTTTTTAAATCTTTTTTGAGTTTTTGGTGAGTCCTGATGGTCTCTCAAAGACAAATATTTAGGGGCCTTTGCCGGCTCGGGGCCCTGGGGCGGACCGCCCCGCCCCCCGCCCCCCTCGGTACGTCTCTGCTTTACTGATGTACTTTTTCAGTTTTTTTTTCCGATTTTCTCAAAATTCGCGGAATTACGTTTTTTGACGTTTAAAATGTCGTCATCGGTCTGTGATTGACTGTGATTGACTGCAGGGGCGTATATAGAATTTTTTTCTGGGGGGCCCCAAATGAAAATTTTTCTTTTAAGAAACTAAATTTTTTTCCACACGAAATTTTTTGCGGAATATTTTTACTCTCTCTACCTATGTATATATGTAATATATATATAGAGAGAAAGTATTGGTTTCATGTCAAAAATTCGATGTCGAGATTTTGATGGATCTTCACGTTTTGAGGTCCCCTGAATCCAAAAAAGTGGTTTTCGCGACATGGTCTGTCTGTGGGTGGGTGGGTGGGTGGGTGGGTGGGTGTGTGTGTGTGTCTGTGTTCACTTTTAAGCATGAAGGAATTGAGCTATGAGGCTGAAATTTTATATATAAGTTAAACACCCCCGGGACCGGAAAAATAAGCTTTTAATCAAAATCGGCCAAAGAGTACTAGTACTTTACTGATGTACTTTTTCAGTTTTTTTCGATTTTCTCAAAATTCGCCTCTAACGATTTTGATTAAAATTCAAAAATCAATTATTTTTTAGATGCTCTTTCAAATGTATATTCTCGTTTTGCCCTCAAAATTGTTTGAAGACCACTTTACTCTTGCACTCCATAGAAAAGATAGGAGAAATGGTTGCCATGGTAACAAAAATATAAATATTTTCCCATACTTATAAATTTTACATCTGAATTCAAATATTCCCTACTGCCGGGAACTAAATACATGTCGACACAAAAAATCTGGTGTGACAAGCACAGTACACAACTTTCGATTACCGAAGGTAAGAGAAAGTTGTGTGCTGGGCGACAGTCACACCAGATTTTTTCCTTTGCGGAGCCAAAGTTTTCCATCCTGCGGAAAAATTTGTTGCGCTGATGTCTGTATATCCCTATATATGTATATGTGTTTGGGAAATTTCGGGGGGGGGGGGGGGGCGGGCCCCCTCCTTATATACGCCCCTGATTGACTGTGACATTATTGTAATTAACCATTTTTTATGAAATATGTCCTAAAAAAATTTCTATCTAATGTTACTTGCACAATTGACAAAAAAAAAAAAAAAAATGATCAAAATAATCTAAACAAAACAATGTAAATCAGAAAAACTTTAATGTTAATTTTCTCAAATCTCGGTACCTGGCGCTTGACACACTAATGCGTAACAGAGTCCATACAGTATATACCGGTATAGATATTAATATTAATTTTCAAACTCAGGGGCTCACATCTTGTGAGTACGTGGATAGCGACCACGAGTTTCCCGAGCTGAGGCTAGCATTTTTTTGCTTCTTAATGTCAGCTTTCTTCCCCTCCCCTTCCTCTTGATGGGAGCGTCAGATCATTCATCTTACGGGCTCATTTATGCTCTGTCGCCTCTGTCTTTACCAACCCCGAAACTACAAAACAGAAGAATAGTTTTCAAAACTCCATCTCCAAAAATTCGTCATTTTTACTTTCTCTTACCTATATATAAAGGGACCAAGTCAAAATTTTGTGATTTTGTGTTTAAATGACAAAGCTATTTGTTTGACATAGATCTACATAAGAAAAAGTGTCCAAGTCTCTTCCTCCATTGAATACACAGCTGCCGCAGTCACTTCAATATAGCATAAATGGCAAATAATTATATGCTATGAAATTTAAATCTTGTTTCCTCAAAAAAACAATAATTGACTTGGTCATTTTTCGTAGTAAACCAACGAGGTGTGACAAGCACAGAACACAACTTTCGATTACAGAAGGCAAGAGAGAGTTGTGTGCTGTGCGACCAGTCATACCAGATTTTTATATTACGTTTTTGTTTTAGCGAATTTTCTCTCTGTTATTAAACAAGTGGATCCCTTACCTATTGAACACTTGAAAAGATAGAAAAATCATTATTTTTCTTTTTTGAATTATATGATTTAAAATAAAAATAATGGTAATAGGCCAATAAGGAGAAAATCATAAACAAGGACAGGGCCGGATCTAGGGGGGGGGGCAGTGGGTGCGTTTGCCCCGGGCGGCAGATATCAGGGGGCGGCAATTAAAGAAAGATTTACTAAAAAAAAAAGGTAAAATGATATGAATTTTGTATAGAAAATTTTAAGGAGTGGGCGGCAAATTAAATTTTGCCCCCCCCCCCCCTAAAAAATCTCCTAGTTCCGGCCCTGAACAAGGATAACAATCATTTGGCATAATAGTACTTGCGAATTCGTGCATAACAGAAAGGACGATTCCTAGGAAAACTTGGACAGATAATTTCATAAACAAGAGATAAATAATTAAAGGCTGCCATTCTTTGACGGTAAAACTGATTTTATTCGAATTTTTCAAGGCTTTTTTTTATATATTCTCTCTATATTGAAGATCTCCAATTGCATTCATTACCAGTAGGGTAAATTACATCCCCGTTGACCCCGCAATGCGGAGAGGCGCCCGGGCAACATTATCATCAAAATATTTTTTATAATTAATTTAGATATCTTAATAAAGATGTTCCTTAAATAATCAACGTGATAGACAGAGACAAACTATTGGCCGTGCCTTCAGCTCTAGAGAAAAGGGGTATTTGCTCCGAAACGCTAGGATATGGGGCCATCATTTTCATTTTGACTCTAAGGGAGCGTACAAGTATTACGTAACGCAATTTTTGAAGATTTTTGACTCCCCCCCATGTAACGTGCCGTAACATTGTCTGGACCTCCCTCCCCTAGACGTTACGTAACGCTCAAGTGGCCAATTTTATCTAAAAGTACAACTATGTTGCGCAAAGTATCGGAAAGTCGCTAAAATACCAGTTACGTAACGCTTTGTCAACCCCCTCCCCCCTTGTAACGCATGGCAACGTTTTCCGAGACCCCCCCCCCCCCCCCCCAAATTGCGTTGCGTAATACTTGTACGCTCCCTAATGAGAGTTGTGTTATTGAATCAATAAAAAAAAAATGACGGAATTCTATACTGTCAAATAATTTTGGTTAATTTTTTTCTTAAGGGGTTGGGGGGGGGGGGCGCCAATCAATCAATGTATTTACGCCACTGTTCATTACTTAACCATATTCGGTTATTAAAGAAATTATTTACATAATATAGTGACGGATTATGAGAATTATTTGGCGTGATATTAATTTATATTTTGTAAATTAAATCTTGGTAAACCATATTTAGAACTTTTTAATTAACATTAATTGGATATTGAATTTTAAAAAAATGTTCACTTTCATTTATTTTAATATTTATTAAATAGTGAGTATGAATTTTTTTAAATTAATAAAAATAAAAAATTTAATTATTATTTTATTTTTTCAGGGAGTAATATAAACTCGAAGCTGCATTGCAATGTCTTTGACGCCATTGAAAACGCAGCGAATGCCTCGTCTCTTTATCTCATCCATGACTTTGGCAGGCTAGAAATTTCTCTCTCATCACATGGGCTTATTTATATTTTTTTATTCTCAACTATTTTCATCATTTAAGGTCAGTAATGCATTTAAATATTTATTTAATTGGTTCAAGATGATTATTTTCAATTAAATTATTAAATAAAACAAGTCAAATATTATAAACTCATGATTCATCAGGATAACCTTTGTCTGTCTGTCAAATTTTATTCTCATTTTTTTAATATTTCCTCCCTTTTAATCATTTAATATTCATTTTCAATTTAATTTCGATATGTAAATTATATAAATTAAATAGATTATTTATTTTATTAAATCATTGACTCTTCGCTTTAAATTTGACATTTAAATTTTTTCATTAACCATAGAAACAAATGATTTAATCACATTTCTTTATTTTTTCGAACCATTATTATCCATTTTTATAAATAATTTATGAAATAATTAAAGTGTCATTCAATCTGAATATGTCAGATTCTTTGGAACTTAACTTACCTTCTCTATTTTCAAATGAATTTTAATCACTCATTATTTTAAGCCTTTTTATATTTTTTCAAATGCAAATCTTTATTAAATGACCATTTTATTTTTAATTTTAGGTGTGATTTACACTAAATAACTTGTTGTCAGCTGCTTTTCCTTCGAGCTTTAATCCATCAATCATAATATATATATATTATATATTTTTTTCTGACGCCTGACTTATGAAACGAAATAGAAATGGAATTATATTCGTTTTCAAAAAATAGATGATAGAAGGGACTTAAGCTTTCAAAGAAATTAAATATCATTAAATAAGGTAAGCGTTAATAAATTGAAATTTATGTTTTACTAATTTTAAATATTTTCACCTGTATATATATGCTTTTTATTTTCAGAATTTCGTCCAAGATACATCTATTATTTATTTTCGGGATAAACTCCTTGTCATCTCGCATTGCTATTTGTGTGAGTTTATTATTTTTTTTTATCACGTTATTTTTCCTATAATATCTACTATTTGATTTAAATAAATAGCAAGATAAGGAATAAAAAAATTTAATCACTCATTATTTTAAGGCATTTTATATTTTTTCAAATAAAAATCTTTATTAAATGCTCATTTTATTTTTAATAATTTAGGTGTAATTTGGACCAAAGAACTGTTGCTTGCTACTTTTCTTCGAACTTTGAGTGGTATAACATCTTCCATCAATTATATATATATATATATATATTACTCTTAGGAGGGTCAGCAAAAGGAAAGGCAGCATAGGCTCTGCTAATATTCTATCCACCTTAACAACAACTGAAGCAGGCAGTGAAAATTTTAACAAACCTTGTCTTGAAGATATCTGACGTTTAGTTCCAGCTGGCAAGGTGAAAATAAAATAATCCGGGCTGACATAACCTATAATTTTTTTTTTATCATCCGATTATAATTCGGCCTTCCTTTACACTTACTTTCATATATATTATAATAACTTTATGACGTTTGACTTATAAAAACGAAATAGAAATGGAATTATACTCATTTACAAAAGAAAAAAAAGACAGAAGAGTTTGCTTTCAAAGAAATTTTCAAAAAAATATCTTATTTTATAAATTTTGTAATTTCAAAAATCTATTTTTTAATAATTTAAATATATTTTCTTTTATTATTAACTTAATTTTTTTCTTTTTTTTTCTTTTTAGAATAT
>JAKCPI010026299.1:0-12263 GCA_023213315.1 Euborellia annulipes | reverse complement strand
ATGATAAAACAGCCCCAAGTTAGCACTTTTCAAATTAATAATACAATAGTAAACATTTTTTTATACTGCTCTCACTAAATTACAAGGATAATTTCCAATTGAGTCCTTTAGAATAAAACACATTTGTTGTAGAGAGTAAGCATTCCAGTTCTACTGGCTTTGTAAATCAATTAGGGTCTATTGACATTGCTTGCATAGAAGGCAAATGAGTTTCTAAATCATGGAGATCCTATTTGCCTCTGTGATAGATATATAATAACGAGGCTCAGCAATAATGGACAAATGGACAAACAACATGTTGGAAATTAAATTTTCAAAAGTTTCATATAAATAACGTTAATTTAAGCTCTCTTTCTCTATTCAATAAATAATATATAGATATTTGTTTATAAAATATTAATAATAAATAATGAATAGCAGAGGAATTGGTGAAATATTTATTGTTAAAATATGTGCGAATATAAATAGATAATTGAAAAAATATTTAAGTTTACAGAATGAAATTTATAAAATAAAACTTAACAAATATTCCCATAAAAAACAGTTATTGACAGGGATTCTGAAGTGGAGTTGGGGTTTAAATTAATCAACCCTCATGAACTCAAAATTTATATAGAGCATTAGAAAAAAATATTTATCTCTTGTTATAGGACTTGAAAAAATTTTGATTATATCGGCATTTGAATCGAGTAAAACGTCATCAAGAGGAACAATACATAAAACAATTCAACTTTTTTTTTTCAAGATAATAGAAAAAAAATTTTGTCAAATAACCTGTAGTATTTAAGAGAAAAAAATTATGTATAATCTTTAAATTCAACTTGATTAAAAAATCTTTATAAAAAAATTTTAAAGTCTTGTTATATTAAAAAATATTCTTTATCAAAAACTTGATATACTTTCTGTTTAAGTTAATACTTGATGTTCAAACAAACAAAAATAAAAATTGTAGGATCAATGTTGACATGAGAAGAGAAAATGAGAGTGATCAACTCGGTAAAAGCCAACTGTCTGTTTACTCGAGTATTGCTTGAAGTTTTAATCCTACTGCAAAAGGGAGCTTGAAAAGAGTTTTCAAGAGGAGCAAGAAGAGGAAAACTCAATTCAGAAGAGACAAGTCAGCTACATTTAAGATCCAAGCGTTTATAATAAAAAATTAATTTCACAAAATAAAATAAATAAATAAATAAATTACTAATACATATAGAAATGTGGAATTTCTAAATTAAGATAAAGAAGAAAATATACGTAATTAAACAATTTGAGATGCCCTTTTATTGTATCGATGTTGTGTTTAATAGGCCTATGTCAAAATATTTTAAATTCCTTTTTGGTCTAACTTGATAGAAGTTTGTTTACGAAGTAGTCTATATAGCTGATATATAAAAAATTTTAGAATCCATGAAGATAGTCAAAAAATAAAAAATACAAATTTTGTAAACATATTTTATTTTGTAACGATTTTTAGCTCAATGGCTATCAAAGGAGCAGAATAAAAAAAAATCTGGTGTGACTGATCGCACAGCACACAACTTTATCTTACCCTTTGGCAAGAGAAAGTTGTGTACTGTACTTGTCATACCAGATTTTTTGTGTCGAGATATATTTAGTTGCTCTTAGCACTTAAGTTCCAAACTTAACCACGCGATTCATAGATGCTGAGCTACGAATGCTTCCACATCAGTAAAGTTTACTTCAAAAGATTTCCTCGAAAAATTTTACTGATATATTATACTTTTGAAAGAGCATCTAAAAAATAGTTCATTTATGAATTTTAAACAAAATCGTTGGAGCGAATTTTGAGAAAATCGAAAAAACTGAAAAAGTACATCAGTAAAGTACTAGTACTTTTTGGCCGATTTTGTTCAAAAGCTTATTTTGAGTGTCTGGGAGGGTACCTAACTTAAATATAAAATTTCAACCTCCCAGCTCTTTTAGTTCTTGAGATATTTTGTTCACAGACGCACACACACACACACAGATAATCAATCAACTCAAAAATATAAAAAGCCAGAAAAAAAAATTTAATTTTTATCAATTTCTTTGCCTTTTTTTGAATAAAATAAAAAAGATGAGATAAAAAGCAAACAATTTTAAATGTATTGCGAAGCCGAATTTTCAATTGAAATTTATGCAAAATCAGCTATTGATTTATAGAAGAGGGTCTAAAGAAGTTCAGTAGCTGCCATTTTTTAATGCTTTTGTTTCTTTCTTCTTTTAGAAGTTTGACACCTTTTTATTCCTTACAAAAGGGCTTATATTTATTCCGAGTTCTATTGGGCTTTCATTTGCATAGTTCACTCAATCTCATTAATCAAGGTGCAAAATTCGATTGCAAGTAAATATAAAAGGAATATGTGGCTTAGCCTTTAAGAACAAAGATATTACAATAATAATATATAATTAATTAGGGGGGTTTTAGGCCTTTTCAGTACATAAAAACAATACAATTTTTAAAAAATTATATTTATTTCTAAAATAAAAATATTTTTAAGAAAGGGAGAACGTTTCAATTTATTTTAATCATTATGTATAAAAATAATTGTATTTTGTTTTGTTTTCCTAATATATATAAAAATAACCCATAGATGTCTCTACCTATTCTTAGATGTTTTTACCGTATATAATAAAAGACAAAATTACTTTATAATTAGTCGCAAAAAAATCTTAATCCATGTATGTTAATGACAAAAGTGCAGGCGTTTTTTTAAGGTTTGGTTCCTGGAGAGGGATTTTTTAGAAAGATCACCTATAAAAAGGTATATATACTGTAATTAAAAAATTTTTTTTAATGTGTGTTAATATCAAAATTGTAAAATTGAATATAAACTTTTCCAGGTGCAAAACCACTGACTGAAGAAGATAAGCTGAAATGCTATCGAAACCAGCATTGGTTTGTTAACCTTTTAGAAATAAATATAATTTTTTTTAAATTGTATTGTTTTTATGTACTGAAAAGGCCTAAAACCCCCCTAATTAATATATACCTGCAGTACTCGGTGAGTCTACGTTTTTTAATAAAGGCCCTATTTAATGGTTGGAAATATGAGGAAGGATCAGGGCCGGATCTAGGGGGGGGGGGGGGCAGTGGGTGCGTGTGCCCCGGGCGGCAGATATCAGGGGGCGGCAATTAAAGAAAGATTTACTAAAAAAAAGGTAAAATGATAAGAATTTTGTATAGAAAATTTTAAGGAGAGGGGCGGCAAATTAAATTTTGCCCCCCTAAAAAATCTCATAGTTCCGGCCCTGGGAAGGATGTGAAAATGCAGGCAGACAAAAATAAAAAAAAACGCTCTCAATTCACTTTGAATGTTTAGACGTTTCGGGCAAAATTTATTCGCCCATCCTCAGTGAACTATTCTAGTGGGAGAGAGTTAAGTCTCCTTTGATTATACATAGTGGTTATTAAATTCTACTACGTATTCTATTTCTATTTTATATGATGATAAATGAGTTTTTTGATATTAAAATTTTTTGCTATTTTCATAGTCTAGATACAATCAAGTAATGTGAATACAAAAAAAAAAAAAAATTTGATAGGGTAGGCCTATTTTGATAATTATATTTAAAATACATTTTTTTTATTTTATATTTTCATATTACGGTGAAAAATTAATTAAAATACATTTATCTGGATATTAATGTTATTGAGAGAAAACCAAACCAGCAGCTACTTTTCAAGTTAAAATAATTTATTGGCAAATATTGCGGAATAGCTAATTCAGTCCATCCTCGGTGCATAAAATTATACGATTGTGAAGTGTTTTACAAATGTTATCTTCTCCATATATACCGTATAATGGCTTCTAATGTGCATGTATTTTATAATTTTTTAAAATACTCCGCAATCGTATAATTTGATGCACTAATGATGGATTGCGTTAGGCAATCCGAAATATTTGCCAATAAATTATTTTAACATGAAAAGCAGCCGCTGTTTTTTGGATTTTTCTCCATAACCTTAATTGAATTGTCCCAGCATACTTAATTTCTTATACTTCATTTATCTGGACAATTTTTATTCATATTCCGAAACGTCGCCCTCTAGGGCTCAGCGTGGAAGGGGTGCCGAAGGCATTTTTAGCCATATAAATATGTATTTTCGAGATCTGAAATCTCTCAATCTTTATAGATGCCTTTAGTATTAAATTAAAGATGATTAAATATTTACAATAATAATCATCCATTCATCTTTTAATTTCAATTATTCAACATAGAACTTTTACACATGTCGTCCCCCTTTTAAAAGGAAATAAGTGTGAAAATGGTTATTTCCTAACCTATAGGTCTATCAAGAGCTTGACAAATATAGTACAAAGATTGACATCAAAGAGGGTTTCCATACTTCCCCTGACGGCTCCATTCAATTTTATTAAGAATGAATCATGAAAATGGAAAAGGGTGTAATGTAAGTCCAATTAGTGGAATAGAGATACACTAGTGTTTTGCAAAAATAATGGTCTTGATGATTGAGTTAAGTCCCAAAGCTGTAAACTTTCTAAGGGACGATTTAAACGATATTAGAACATTAAAATGAAATTATATCATATGGTCCATACATTTTATATCAATATTTTATATAATTTATTTCTTACCAAAGAATAATTATTAAATAATAGAAATTATAGATTTGGAAGGTGTTATTTATTTTACTTTTGTTTTTAGATGAAATATTTTATGGAATTCTAAGAAATTTTCTAGTCAGAGCGCGTGCAAACAAACAAATTGAGTTGGTGGTTGGGTTGAGGATGGAGAGAAAGAGAGAGAGAGAGAATGGAATGAGGTTTTGAAGGTTCAACACGACCTGATTTTGTATTTCTCTTATACAACTATTGTGTTATTCACAGTTGGCAGTAGGCCTCTAGAGAGAACTACACCCTGTTAATAAAAGGGGGGTTTTGGTTGCTCCTAAGAGACCAACTGGGTTTGAAGAAAAATATTCTTTTCATCTTCGGCCTGAATAAATACATAACATATAAAACTTTAAATCGATAAATTTATTTACCAAATAAGACAGACAAAAACAAAAAAATCTGGTGGGACTGGTCGCACAGCACAAAACTTTCTCTGTTCTGTGCTTGTCTCATCTTTGTGTCGACATATAATTAGTTTCCAGCAGGAGGTTGGTCCAACATTAGGTAGAATTCAAAATATAGAAATGTAGGAAAAATATTTATATTTTAATAACATGGCAATTTTGATCACAGACAGGCACACACTCAGACAGAAAGACCATTTTGAGAGGGACCTCAAAACGTTTATATATATTTTGATGGATATATCCATCAAAATCTAGACATTGAATTTTTACATGAATCCAATATTTTCGCTCTCTTGTTATATATTACCATATATATAGGTAAGACAAAGTAAAGTTAACAAGTGTTCACTTATATTAATAATAATAATTACTAGCTAAATAGTTTGAGTGAAGGATAAAAAACAAAAAATGTTCACTAGCTTACCATTGCCCCTTGTGCATAGTGAACCAGCAATATTCCGCTGCCTATTTGGAGGTGGCTTCGAAGGCTCCGCCTTCTGCAAAAAGAAAGAAAACTTAAAAATTTGTTTTAGGCCAATCATAATTTATATAGAGAGGAAATTTAAAAAAAAAGATTAAAACAGTAGGTACTTATAATTAAGTTGTTATTTAAAAGTATCTTCGTTAATTAATATTATTATATTTTTACTTTGTTAATGTAATCGTAAAAATAAATCGAATTTGAACTGAAGCTGCCAAAATGAGTTTTGAGGTAGTTTTTGGAATGTGTGTGTGTCCGTCTGTGTTAATTTTTTCGCAATGATAGGGTTGGAGGGAAAAAGTGAGGTCCGCCGATCCCGCATCGCGGGAATAAGGCGAGGGCAGAAGGAGAAGATAAATTTCTACTTCCTACGATGTCTTCTAGTATTTTACTTTTAATTTAATATTTGAATTCATCTATTAACTCTTTCCCATATTCTGGAAAACAAGAGACAAAGCTAAAATATTTTTGTTTTTATTTTCTAAGAAATTTACTTAATTTCAGGTTAACTTTCAGTAAAGAATTTGTTCTTTTAATCAAAGAATTGGATTCAATCAATATAAACATAGTTAATATATCAAAATATGATATATGAGTGTGTGAGAGAATTAACCACTGGAGAGAAGCTTTTCTCCAGAGACTTAAAGGCCCATTTTTCAAAAGAGCCGTCATGCTGAAATGACAATACGACTTTTTCAAAGGATTAAAATGCCACTCTTACAAATAAATCATTAACTTAGAGAAAATTTATTTTGTTACCATTTATATTGAAATTTTTTTTATATTTTATTTTTTTTTTGTTTAGGGTCTCTTTCGGCATCTTGAGGCCCCGTCTATATTTATTTCAATTGTTTGGCAGCCAATTTTTTTTTAAGCACCTTCGGCTATTTAGACTTTAAACGATACTTAATATAAATTACAAGGATATCTTTATTTACACCATTTGGTATCCAAATCATGTAAATAAATTCATCGGATTGCCTGGGGTCCGAACCCACTTTCCTTGGCTTTTAGATTATCAATATTGACATTTGTCATAACTCTGGGCCACGGGGGGGGGGAGCCAATTCAATTGAAATAGAAATATATTTTTTTGCTGGTTGTCCTCCAAAACTAATGTTTCATTAAATGCATAATTAATTATTTGATAAAGTCAAAGGTAAGCTCTTTTCTATTCGATAAGCTTATAACAGTTAAGTAAATCATTCAAATCTGGGAAGAGAAACTAAAATAATGATAGAAAATAACAAATAAAATTTATATTTTTCTCAACGTTTTGATAACAGGGCAGTCAAATTTTTTTTACCCTTTTTCGACTGCAGTTAGGGGTTTGATTATATTATAATATTTAATATAATTTATATCATAAATAAGAAATTATAAGCTTATATGGACTCTGTTACGCATTAGTGTGTCAAGCGCCACCTACCGAGTTTTGAGAAAATTAACATTAAGATCGCCCCCCCCCCCGAAAAGAAATTCAAAAAGTTATAAAAACTAGTAATCTAAAGAAATTATGATTTCCGCTCTTTAATTTCAATTGAATTTGTTACCAATCAATTTAAATAAATATGAAAGGTGTCTAAATGGCCTTAGATGCCGACAAAGTCCTTAAATAAAATTAAAAAAAAAAAAAAACCGCCCCCCCCCCGACAAAATTGCATTAATCCGCCCCTGTGCTGTGGTCTAGTGGTAAGGGCACTCCGAGTACAAATTGTAGGATCCGTGGTTCAACTCCTGGCGGCACACCCTTACTTTTTTCGGGTATATGAATTAATAAATATTTAATTATATTATCGATGACAATTGGTGATTTTTTAATTCTTTTTCGCCTTGGTGAAATAATCTGGGATTGGTCTTTTCGAAAAGTTTCTAGTAATTCCATATTTCATTTATGATAATGGAAAGAAAAAAGGAAAAAAAATAAAAAAATGTTTTAATAAAAAAAAATAAATATCCAACTTTTTGTTTCATAAATTCAACAGTGTAAAGTAATTGATATATTCCTATCAAAAATTTTATTTTAATTTCAAAAGATTAATTTTTCTTATCTCACCAGCTGGTGAATATTTATTCGTTAAAATCACTTAGAAATTTAATTAAATTTTTCTCTTGACAAGTTCGAACCTTAGAAGATATCCGAAATAACTTGCATGCTGCTGTCCTTATTTCCATATCAAAAGGGTTTGATCCCACACCCTTCCTCTATTTTCTCATATATGAATCATCTAGAAAGACCGATGAAATCATCAAATTCGTTCATCGTATTAATCCATTTTACCCGGAAAGGACTAGGGTAGGTCCTGGACTAGAGATAAACCAGAATTCCAACCTCAAAAACGGAAGAGCCAGTACCGCCGGATGTTCGCCCTACACCAGGAAATTGATTGACCTATAGGAAAATTAAAGCTCATTTCTTGTCAATAATTTTCTCTCAAAATGAGGCTATAAAATCAATTTTTTTCCTTTTTTTTATAATAAATAATTTTGTATTGTTGCTTATTTAGCTATCTATCAATCAGTAAACAATGGAAGGAGGGGTAAAATTTCATTCACTTGGATACATTAAACGCTTATCGCGTCTTGCTTTGAACTTTTATCAAAATTTAAATCATTTTATATAAACTCCCAATTTGTTATATGTGGGTGCCTAGTCATGTGGGTATTTGGGGAAATGAGCTGGTTGATGTCTATGCTAGACGCGCTGCCTACAAACCTTCTATTGATTTCAACACTCATTTCTGCCCTCGGGGCATGGCGTAGAGGTTAGCGTGCTAACCTCATATACCAAACGTCGCGGGTTCGGACCCCAGGCAGTCCGATGATTTTATTTAAGCCAATTGGATACCAAATGGCTTAAATAAGAATGCCTGGGCCCCATATATGTATATTTATCAATAACGGATATCGTAAAAAGTCTTATATGGCCTGAGTTGCCGAAAAGACTGTGTGAATGTGTGTGGAGTGTGAGTATGAATGAGAAAAAAAAAAAAAAAAAACACTCATTTCTATGTTGATGTCAAACAGAGGATAAAGCGTGAATTATTAAATGCCTGGAAAGACGGGTGGTCTAGTATAGAAGACAATAAACTGAGGATGTTTCTTCCTGAGATAGAGGGTTGTCGAAAATCTAGTATGACAAGAAGGGAGCAAGTTGTATTTACGCGGATTAGAATTGGGCATTGTCGTTTCAGTCATGGTCATCTCCTTAGACGTGAGGATCCACCATGGTGCGCATCCTGTGGAGAGAGGATAACTGTACTACATATTTTCGAATGTCCCGTGTACAAAGCTGAAAGAGAGAGAAATGGTATCGAATCTATAGATATTTTAAGAGATGCCAATAATGTAAAGTCGATTGTAAGATTTTTATCAGATGTAAATTTAATTGGTTTTATATGAATATGGATATTGTAAACAACTAAATAATAAATTATTGTATGATTATGAATGAGAATAAATAAATAAGGATGTGACAAATAATGTATTGAGGCGTGAATGGCCTTTGAAGTCGGCACGCCCATATCTCAAATTAATAATTAAAATTATAAACTCCCAAAAGTGTTAAAGAGCCACCATCTACTTAATATACCTACAGCAAATAATAATGAAACTAAGTTAAGTTGGATCTTATTCTATCTCTAATAAGCAGGGGGGTATTTAAGGGGGGGGGGGGGGCGAGGGGGCCCGGGCCCCCCCGAAATTTCCCAAACACATATACATATATAGGGATATACAGACATAAGCGCAACAAATTTTTCCGCAGGATGGACAACTTTGATTCCGCATTAGAAAAAATGTTCCTCAAAAAATTTCGTGTGAAAAAAGTATAGTTTCTTAAAAAAAAAATTTCCTCAGAAAAATTTTTGAGTTCGGGCCCCCCCCCCCGAAAAAAATTTCTATATACGCCCCCTGCTAATAAGATCAATTTTCTTTCTAGTGATATTTATGCCAGCTGTTTTCTTTATAATAAAATACTTTATCATATAACTTTCTATAAATAAATAATGAAAATTTCAAATTAATAAATACGGTAATGAAAATGAAATTAGTATAAGTTATTTATTCATGAATGAGATTACATTGACTCATACTGCTTTGATCTATGATTGTTCGCTTTCCAATGTTGACAGAGGTGAGACAGGTGCACTCCTGGGACCAAGGCATCCCTCAATTCCCGATGGCAGGCAGATGTGTCTCCTCCCTTCCCTAATGTTTGATCGATTAGGGGATGTCTTCGATCATGGGTCATCAGTTCATAGGGAGGAATGCCACTTGTGTAAATTAGATATAAGGTTATATGGATAGATAAATGAATGTAAAAGAGAGAATATAAAAATGATATTTTATATTATAACATTATTTATTTGATTGTAATTAAGAATACAATCATACATACTGTACATAATAATACATTTTGGAGTTGCCATCTTCTGTGCACCTTAAGAAACTTTCATTGGCACTGAAGATGGCAACCGTTATGGTTACCGAAACGTCTGCTTGAATAAAAGTGTAAAGGTGTTCGACAACGCTGGTTTTATTCCTCCCAACTCCAATCTCACATACCCAGCATACAAATTAATAATACATTTTGTTCAAAAGCTTAGTGTCACTTCCCAGGGGAGTACCTAAATTAAATTTAAAATTTCAACCTCCTAGCTCTTTTCTTTCTTTATATATTTTGTTCACAGCCACACACAGACCATATTGTGGGAACCACATTTTTGGACTCATGGGACTTCAATCCATCAAAATCTCGACATCGCATTTTTGACTCCTATACTTTCTCTATATATCGCCTGATGAAAATCATAGTGGCGAAAGTCCGAAAATTCAATTTTTGAGTTAAGTCTACGAAACATGGTTAAAACTTCTTCTTTTTTGAGTGCCAAGTGGCGAAAATATATTTACATTCTTTGCTATTGATTCTGGTCTATTCTTTCTCGAATTGTCATATTTCGCCACTATAATTCTCAGCAGACTATATGTACAGTGAAGGACAATATTAAGTCCCACCCATGCGTTTTCTACTTGTGATTATTTCATTGTTTTAATAAAAGAAAATGAAAATCTTTATTGGAACCATGAAAGTTTCCATTAAAAAATATATAATATTTTTTTTTTTAAACAATGAAATAATCACAAGTAGAAAACGCATGGGTGGGACTTAATATTGTCCCTCACTGTACATATATAGTTAAGAAAAAAGTAATAATCATCATGTAACGAGCAAATTGCTCTATATACATTATATAAATAAATAAATAAATAAAAAGTAATAATCAAAGAATTGATTCAATGGTTTGTTTGACAAAGGTTCTTTTTGTAAATCAATTAATTTGATAATGAATGTACTATAATCTCAAATCAGTGTTTTCTTCTTCCTATCAGAAGAAGAATATGTACAAAATTATATTATTATCACTTAGATAACGAAAAGTCAAAAATGTATTATTATTATTATTATTATTATTTTATAGAAAATATTAAACCATCGTTATTTTTGGAAAGCTCCTTCTATCAAACAAGAAGTCAATCTTGCGTTTATTTGACATGTTTATTTTCAGCTCACATCTGGAAATCTGTTTGTTCCCTTCGAAAACAAAACGCCCCTCTTGAAGTCAAAATAAGATTGTCTTTGGGGAGTGCTTCAGATTTCGATCCTAAATGGATTTAAATGGCTCAGCCTCTTTTTTTGCAAGACTCTCATTGTTGACATACTCAAAAAGAAATTTTGTTTTCAGCGATTAGGCCTAAATTAGATTAAAATGTTAGCCTACATAAAAAATATTTAAAGAATTATATATATCATGAGTAGGGCATGTTGAGCGTAAATCGACGGATCCGTGGTGCGACTCCCGGCGGTACCTACATTTTTCGCTTATTTAAATTAATAAATACATGGTTATAAAAAATATTTAAGGAACTTCAATATAAGTCTATATAAATTTATTTAATTATAAATAGTATAGATAGCTAGCCTATATGAGTATAGTTTTACTGAGGAATGAGATCATAAATGGAAGTCGAACCCTGAACCTTCAGCTGTTTGGTCTCATGAGACAAAATTTATTTCAGTATAGCTGAAAGGAGAAGAAAATCCGCAGCCAGTTATAACTGTCTGCGGGTAAAATATATATATTTCATTATTTTTATTCCATCATGTTGACGTTTCGATCCCGGTCGGGATCATCTTCAGAACAGATATGTGTCATATATGTGTATATTTGTGTAATACAATCATATCATTTTACTTAGCAAGACAAATTAGGAGATTTGTCCTGATTTGTCTTGCTAAGTGATCATCGTCTCTCTTGACCATTCATTTCATTTGTTTCTGAACTGATATAATTTATTTATATTTAATAATCTTGCTAAAAGTACTGCAAATGATATGATTGTATTAAACAAATATACACATGTATGACACCCATTTGTTCTGAGGATCATCCCGATCGGGATCGAAAAGTCAACATAATGGAATAAAAATAATGAAATATAACTGGCTGCGGATTTTCTTCTCCTTTCACCTATCCTGATTGAACTACCAGCTATAAGCCCTACGTATCTACTTACTTCAAGAAATTACTATCTTGTATAACATCTCTCGAAACCTATCTATTATATGAGCTAGATAAATAAATAAAGTCAGGCCGTAAGCCTACTTTACGAATTTAATTATTATTTATGCGATTTATTAATATTCTGTAAATTAATTAAATGTGATAATATAAAAATAAA
>JAKCPI010026298.1:0-12641 GCA_023213315.1 Euborellia annulipes | reverse complement strand
AATAAATATATTTTGTAGGATAAATGAGAAATTGTCGCGAGTGCAGCTAAGCGTAATTTTTTTATTTATTTCCCTTCAGAGCTGACGTTTGATATAAAGGTGAATTGATGGTGACACTCTAGTGCTCTGAAGATGGTCCTAAACAGGATCGAAACGTCAGCTCTGAGGGAAAATTCACGATTAGCTGCATCCTCATTAATTTCTCGTTCTATCTAAAAACAATACAGGTATAAAAAAACTTCAAATAATTAAATATGTTTTACTTATATCGCATTTAAATTATCAGTTGAAGTGAAAAATGCCGAAGACTTAAAAAAATTAAATCATATCATTTATTTTATGCTTAAATTGAATAAAATTTTTAAAATTTAATAGAGTATGGGAAAAATGTGAAAAAAATTTCACGTTGTCACACTTTTTTTTACTTTAAACTCGGAAAATGAGGGAGGTGGAATTTAGGGTAGTGTCGGCGGACCTGCTTGATTTATATTTTTTAAAAACACCGTAATACAAATATAATATTGTTATTAATAATTAATTACATTAAGTTTCTGTAATTTGACTCTATATAGTTGTTTGCAATATTTTTAAAAATAAAATTCTTTTAATCCTGGTTAACATTAACTTTTATTGACAAATTTTAAAATTAAAAAGATGCTGTGCCTTGAACTGAGGGGAGGAGACAACGTGAGTTCGAATCCCACTAGTGCCTCATTTTTTTTCTGTCTATTATTAATTATATATAATTTGTAAAGATAGAAGATTTTACATATTTTGATATGTCGAGATAAGTAGAGAAGAAAGAAAGCCTCTATTAAATAAATTAAAATTCTTTTTAACAAGACGTTTCGGTCAAATTTAATGAGCCATTTTCAATTGTTTAAACTATAAAAATATTTACACTTTGGTTAATTAATTTACTCCCGGCGGCACACCCTTACTTTTTCAAGAAAATCCACAGTGAATGATGATTTTTTCAAATTGCGATAACTCTTTAATTATGAATTTTATCCGATTAGTTTATTTACATTTTTCGTTCAAAATCATGTCTGGAATCACCTCCATAAACCGGGGAATACCTCATGACTCACCCTGTGATTTAGTTATGTCCGAAAAGAATCGAGATGTTTTGAATACGAATATATATATAAATATTTTTCTAGTTTAAACAATTGAAGATGGATTGAAACGTTAATTTATTCAATAGAGCTTTCTTCTTTCTTCCTCTTCCACATCTCAACGTAATCAATTCTTCACAGCCACCACATATATTTGTGCAAGCAACAAGCACTGCTTGTTTTATTTTTATTTTTTTAACATTAATTCGCCAATTCCTTTTTTTTTCATACATAATTCCCGATTTCCAAAATACAAAAAACGACTGACTTACTTACTTGTTGCATTGTGTGAACGTGAATGAGTGTTTTTTTTTTTTTTTTTTTTTTTTTTTTTTTTGTTAATATAAAAAAAAAAGTACATACACTCTTTTGTAATTAATTTCATTTTAGAACAGACTGTATTTGTTTTTTAATTTGCATTTAAAAGCACGGTTTTATTTTGGCTTAACTCCCTCCAGTTTTAATTTTTTTTTTGCTAACAATTTAGTATATTCTGAAAAAAGCAAATTTTTTTTTTTTCCTGAATGGAAATAAGTTAGAACTTGAACTTTTCGCATTTCAGGTTCGCTAAACCTCACGAACAGCACGAACACAATGCAACAAGCATCTCCTCCAACGACGCCAACCTCCTCCTCGGCATCCCCGACATCTTCCTCTTTCGGTCCTCCATTAACACTCGCCCCGCCGCCCGTTGTCTCTCTTCCATCCGCCACCACGACATCATCATCATCATCATCAATAGCATCCTCGAACATGCTCCAACCACCACCTCCGCCACCGCCTCCACCCCCACCCCCACCTCCGCCCCCGCCCCCACCACCGCCACTTTTCCAAAATGTTGAACAATTCGGATCATTTCTTGGCGAAGAGATTGTCGCCAATTGGCGTAAAACCCTCGAACGTAGTAGTATTAGTACACATATAATGAATGGGACAACTACTTCGACCACCACTACGACAACAACGAGTCCTTTGCATCCAACAACATTAAGTGATGATGTAGATTCGGCGGCGAATTCGACCAACACATCGCCTGCACCTCCCGATGGCGGGTCACCGAAAGATGACCGAACGACCACGCCGGTCTCGCTTCACAACAACAACAACAACAACAACATTAGCAGCAACAACAACAACAACAACAATCACCTGCCACCTCCACATCTAAGCATGTTCTTCCGCGATGAGATGAAAAATCCTGGTAAGTTTTTTTTTTTTTTTTTAATTTGTATTGAAAATGTTTATATTAAATCGAAAACGAAATGATTAGGTTTCAGATTTGATGATCCCCGATCGCCTTTTCGATTCGGGGCGCCGGGAGGACCGGCAGCGGCGGCTGCAGCAGCCGCAGCTGCAGCGGCAGACGCAATGGACGCCTGTACGATGGTCACGCGTCTTGGTGAATCGTTAATACCAAAAGGCGATCCAATGGAAGCGAGATTACAAGTAATTCTTTTTTAAATACCCTAATACCCAAAAAAAAACAAAAATAAATCCTAAATATTAACGTTTTAATTTTAGGAAATGCTACGTTATAATATGGACAAGTACGCAAGCCAAAATTTAGATACGTTACATATATCGCGTCGCGTCCGAGAACTTTTAAGTATAAATAATATAGGACAAAGATTATTCGCCAAATACGTCCTTGGTGAGTACTAAATTTTTTTTTATTTTAACACCCAAAAAAAAATTTGATTTATTTGAATTGTTTACACTATTGCCAAAATAATATTTTTTGAGTAGTGGTGTAGCTGTTTAAATGAATTAGTTTTTTTTTTTTATTTAAATTTATTTTTTGTAAATACGCAAAAAAAAAAAAAATGACTATCCCTGAAAAGTTGACTCTTTGACTGTTTAGGGCTGTCCCAAGGCACCGTCTCGGAGCTGCTCTCCAAGCCAAAGCCGTGGGACAAGCTGACGGAAAAGGGCAGGGATAGTTATAGGAAGATGCATGCCTGGGCTTGTGACGAGAACGCGGTCATGTTGCTCAAATCGTTGATTCCCAAAAAGGGTAAGTCTTCTTTATAACAATTTATTCCTTTAAAATAATCACATAATTAACAAACAAATATACTTCTTTTACGGATTTCACACCCTTTTATTAATTTTTTTTTTGTGAAATCCTAAATCAAGTTTATTTCTTTGTTCTGTGATATATTTATTAAATGGGAATAATTGTGATAAAATTCGCGTTAACAAAAATCAAATATCATTTATTAAATGGCACTATTGGGAAAATAGAAAGACAAAATATTTATATTTTTCAGTGAACGTTTCGGTCATAATGTCGGAACATCTACTGAAAAATTTAACATATTATATAGGTTTTATAATAAAGGCTGGCGCACTTCTTTCATCCCTATCAACGAAAACAAAACGCTATTTTAAATAAATCTCTCAATAATAGATATAATTAAGTAATTGAATATTCGAGATGTAGTATTGTGTTCAAGGTAATAAGGAATAATTTCAAAAGAAGAATGCAGCTAAATTTATTTCATTTGATTTTAATAAAAATTCCTAATCACTTGCTGACGTTTCGGTTCCGGTTTGAACCATCTTCTGATTTTGTCTTTATATAGTTTGAATGTATTGTTTAAAAACACAGTTCCGATGATGGTTCAAACCCGAACCGAAACGTCAGCAAGTGATTAGGAATTTTTATTAAAATCAAATGAAATAAATTTAGCTCCATTCTTCTTTGGAAAATATTCCTTATTACCTTGAAAACAACAGATATAAAATTAACTAAATCCCCAAATGGGGCGTATTTTAATTAAATACCGATAAAGACACGAAATATCGTAAAATTTTGTCAAAAAAAATCATAAATTAGGACATATTTTTATAAATAAATCGCCAAATGGGGCATATACTTAATTAAATTAATTATATTATAAGGACATCGGCCAAAAAAATGAATACTTTTGCGTATTATCCGTTTATTTGTAGTATCGAAATATCTACTATACACTACTTATAATATAATTGATCATCCTTACGGCCATCTACTAACAATCTACTTAATTAAATACCGTTAAAGACACGAAATATCGTAAAATGTTGTCAAAAAAAATCATATTTTTATAAATAAATACCCAAATGGGGCTGATTCTTACTAAAAGCTGATAAATTAGTATTAAAACGAGTTGTTAAAAAAAAAATTTTAAATTAAATAAATCACGAAATGAGACCGATAAAGACACAAAACGTTGTCAAAAAAAATAAATAAATAAAGCAAAGGTCACTCACTCATTACAAGGTTGGTAAAAAAATATCTAAGAATAATACATGATTAATTCAATCAATAAATCCCCAAATGGGGCTGGTATTTATTAATTAATACCTTACCAATAAATAACAGAAGCTATTTAACGATAATTCACTTTTTTTATTTAATTAAATAAATAAATAAATACTAAATCCCCAAAGGGGAGCCGAATTTAAAGACTAATAAAAAATCTTAAAAAGAGGGGGAGGGGGAGTCTTCCCTCTCCTTTCAATTGATACAATAACCAAACATTTATACTCTCGACAAGATCAGGGAGAATATGTTAAAGGAAAAAAAGTTCCTCTAAACAAATATAACGAGGTCTTTCCCCCCTCTTAAGGGAAACTCCACCGATATAGGCCTCGAGCAAGTGTATAGAGTACATAGGCCTATTATAATAAAAAAGAAATTGATAACAAGAAAGGGTTATGTTGTTGAGTAGGCCTACTTACATTATGCATTTGAAGAGAGGAAGCGCAATCCCTTGGAGAGTAGACTGAGATGTTATGTTGTCTCCTTCGAATTTAACACGAAACTAAAACAGAAAGAAAAAAAATAAGATTAAATTTTATTTAAAAAATTATTAAAAGCAAGTAGTAATTTCTTTATTCGTAAAAAATCTCAACATCGAATTTTTGGCTTGGTGTAGGGGTTAGCGTGCTAACCTCGTATACTAAAAGTCGCGGGTTCGGACCTCAGGCAGTCCGATGATTGGATACCAAATGGCTTAAATAAGAATGCCTGGACCCCCAATAAATATATTATTCATAATAACGGTTATCGTATAAAGTCTTATATGGCAAAAAGACTGTGAATGTGTGTGTGTGTTGAGTGTGAATGAGAAAAAGTGTGTGTTAAAAAAAAGATAAAAAATTAAAAACTAATTTTTTTTTTTCAATGACACCTACACTCCCCTCCCCCTTTCAACATCTTATATTCTCCCTTTACCCTTAGTGAAATACAAAATATTTAATTTCATATTCAAAAGAATCGTTTTTCGCAGTCGATTTATTTGTTTCTATCATTTTTTTTTTCAACGATAAAATGCTTAATAATTACCTTTAATAAGACACTCAAGAGGGTGTGCTGGTTGACGGTGAGGTCAGGGTGGGTTACACTATATTAATTATTCACTTTGATTCACTTTAAACACAAAAAAAGCTAGCAGCGCCTGCATCCCGGCAACGCACTTGACTCGACTGAACGAGAGAAACTTGTCTCTTATCTGTTTGTATAGGAATAAATAGATGAAAATAACAATTCCCTTTTTATTAAAAGTAAAAAAATACCTTTTGCTCTAATCTAACTGTATTTAGAGTTGGAAAAAAATGTCAACAAGTGATTTGGAATATTCCAAGGCCTTTCTTAAATAATCAACCCTTCATTCCCCCCCTAATCAAAATAATAATCAACGCTATTTTTTGAATGTTTTCTATTTATTTGGCTTCGATTTAGCTAAAATCATTTTAAAAAAAACTTTTTTTTTCAATTTTTCAACCCCTTATCCAATCTTTTTTTTTTTTTTTTTTAACACTCACACTTTTTTAAGCCATTTGAAATCCATCCATCTTAATAAATAAAATAATTAACAATGCTATCGCCTTCGGCGAGCTTCGCGTCTGGTCAAAAAAAAATTAAAACCCTGAAAAACTTCCCTGGATCCGCCTTTGGGTTTTACACTTACAAGTTAGTATAATTTTCTAGAATGAGTCTTACTTTAGGCCAGTGGTTTCCAAACTTTATGTTACGCTTCCCTTAAAAATATTTAATTGTATGCCGCCCCCTACCCCACACATTTAATAAAATAATACAAAAACAAAAATTTTTAATATTAAAAAACATAAATTTATATAAAAATATTTTTTTTCATTTATTCATATTTATTATTTTAATTAAAAACTCCGTCCCAGAATCTTCTAAATTTTATTATTTTATTTAAAAAACTTGCAATCATTTGGAAAATTGATCTTGGTGGCTAATATTCGCGCCTCCCCAGGGGGCGCGCCTCACAGTTTGGAAAACGCTGATCTAGAGCAGGGGGTTCAAAACTTTATGTTACAACGCCTCCCCCCCCCTCCTCTCACCCATGTTGTAAAATAATACAAAAACAAAAAAGGTTTAACGCTAAAATATATAAATTTATATTAAGGCGAGTCAAAAAAAAATATTCCAAAATGATATAAGCAGCCAAAATTATTTATTTTATTGTCTGACTGACGTTCAGCCACTAGTCTAGGCCATCTTCAGAGCCGGAGGCGAGAAAAAATTAAATTTGAATTTTAAATGAAAAATGAAATTAAAATTTAATTTATTCTCGTCTCCGGCTCTGAAGATGGCCTAGACCAGTGACCGAAACGTTACAAAAAGAAATAATTTTGGCTGCATATGTCTTGGAATTTTTTTTTTGACTCTCCTTAATAATACCACAAAGATATACCTCACAATAAATTTATATAAAAATATTTTTTTTTATTTATTCCTATTTACAAGGCTAGCAATCATTTGGAAAATTACTCGCTGTGGCTAATATTCGCGCCTCCCTTAGACTAATCCGCTCCTCACAGTTTGAAAAACGCTGCTCTAGAGGACGTTATGAAAAGTTCAAGAAAAATATTCAGGTCTTCAAATTCTCAAATGGGAGTCCCAAAAAGTTCAGAATTTTCCCATTAGAAAGCATTGGGTTCTTATAACACTCTCTTTAAAACCAATTAATTATAATGATTAAATCTCTTAAATTAAAAATTATGAAAATTGTTATATAATTAAAATTTCTTTATTTTTTTCATTTGTATTTATAAAATACACAAAATAAAAACATTGTGTGGTTTTATGAAACCTAGATGCAAGTGAAACTTTTATCGAATCTTAGGCGTTTAACTGAAAATTTTTAGAAAATTATTCAATTAAGGGTATTAAAATCGCGTTTTTAATCTTAATTTAATAACTGGAAAATGGGAAATCAATAGAAGCATGTTAAAAACTGAGAAAAATATTTATTTAGTATTTGAATCATTTTAAATTATTTTAAAAATTCTATTTTATCAATTTAAAAATTGAATAATTAAATTTCACAATTATTTTTTTATAATTCGTCATATATATTAAATTTCAACTTTCCTATTTTTGTCGTCATGGCTTGTGACGTCATAACTTGTAGCGTCACGGCTTGTAACGCGACATGCTGATAGAGAAACGAAAAAATTTGTGTCGATCAAAATAAAGTTTCACTTTAAAATGATAAGTAAAGGGGTGAATAGATTTCTTAAAAAACTATATATGAGTAAAGTTGATTAGGGCAATGCGTGTGTATACCGCCATTGATTAAGTTTATATTTATATAATTAAATCCCATAAATAGACAAAAAAATGTATATATTTACATCGATATGCAATATCCAGCGTGACACTTTATACCGGCTTGGTAATTATATTGTTTTTGAATTTTTTTTTTTCAATTCAGTTTTAGTTATTGAATAAACATATATATATAAAAAAGGCAATATAAATAATCTATAGTATAGAATGCAGGTAACAATCGACCCAGATTGATCTCTCTCTCTCTCCTCTCACTCTCCTTATGAATATTATTTCGAATTGAAACATGCAAAGGCTATAAAAGCGATATAGAAACATGGAGAGACGACGATAACAGAAAGAGAGCCTTAGAATATTATTTACTGCAAGTGGACCTCTACTCTAACAAACGAACGAAATTATCAATAAATAAAACAACCTAATCTAATATTATAATTTTATTATTATGTCTTCCTTTTGTTTTTTTCTTTTTTGAATAATTAATTCACGGGCGTCATTTGGGGATTGAAGGACATCGACAGGACGGGATTTTGGGGTGGGGGTGAACTGGATTATTTTTTTTTTACAAATCACTAGACCAAAATTATTTTTGTATATCAGTCACGTAATTAAAAAAAAATATTAATTTTATTTAATACGTTTCAGGTCCTATATTGAGATCATCTTCAGGCTCTTTGTTAATTTTTCTGTAGCGTTTGAGAGAACAAGCCTTAGGATGAGCCTAATATAGGATCGAAACGTGCTATAGGCCATCGGGATTTTGGGGTAGGCGTGAACAAATCATTAATGTAAATACTATTACTTAAAGATAAATGTATAGCTAATTTTATTTAATTCATTTTAATACATTTCGATTCTTTATTGAGATCATCTTCAGGGTCTTTGTTAATTTTTCTGTAGCATTTGAGAGAACAAGTCTGAGGATGAGCCTAAAATAGGATCGAAACGTGCTATCGGGCCATCGGGATTTCGGGGTGGGGGGTGAACAAATCATTACGTTGTTTCGGGATCTCCTTGGTTTAAACCAAAATCAGTGTTAATTTTTTTGTAAATCAAATTAAAGAAAAATGTATAGCTATTTTATTTAATTCATTTTAATACGTTTTGTTCCTATATTGAGATCATCTTCAGGGATTTTTCATTTGAATCTGTAGCATTTTGATTGAACAACAGTCTTAAAGATGAGCCCAATATAAGATCGAAACGTGCTATCAAATAAAATTAGCTTCTTTCTTTTCGCTATAGAATTTTATATTTCAAATAATTAAAGATGAAGCTTTTTTTACTCTTTGCCTATTAATTTTGGTTATTTATATTCTTAGTTTTTTTAAAGTTTGCAAAATTTTCATTTTTTTGTTTTGTAGTGACTACACCTGTTTATAAATGTTAAAAATAATCATGAATTTATTGAATAAAAATAAGTTAGGTTAAATTAATGTATATATAGATATGTTGGAACAAATCAATAGAGTAATTAATACCACCAACATGATTCTCTCTCTTCGTCTAGTTATGGAAAGGAAGGCAAAAGTAGAAGGGTAGAAGGGGATTGGAGTCACGCACACACGCCCTCCCTTCGCGTGCCCTTTCAATGAAAATAGAAATAATAAATATTAATTTTAAAAAGAAAAAAAACAGCCATCAAGGCCGCTGTCTGGATGGGTGGTCCAGATGAAGAAGGCTGTTAATGCCATCGATACATATTAAATTGCAAATGTGTTGTAAAATGAAAACTTTTATGATTATTACGTAGTTTAATTAATAATATCAACTTGAGGGTATTACTGTAACGTGTGAAGGGGATGGTGGTTATATTGGTTAAAAATTTTTTCTGAAACGTTTCTTACACTTTTTTTGCACTAAATAATTTAATGAAGAATAAAAGTTTATGTGGTTATGTTTGAATAAGAAACGCCAAAAGCAGGGCAGCCAACGAAAATAAAAAAAATTTTATATTATTTCGTCGACGTTTCGAGAACGCGTCGCTCTCATCTTCAGGACCAATGGCCAACGAATATCTATTAATTTAATATAAATAGTTTACAAATAATTACAATTATGTTATTTGTAGTTATAAAATGCTTACGAAATAATTATCGCAAAACTTTTTGTCTTGATCGATTGAGTTGAATTTTTACATGGAATTTAAATTCCTAGTTTGCTGGGGAGAGAAAAAAAAATCTGGTGTGACTGGCGCACAGCACACAACTTTCTCTTACCCTTCGGTAAGAGAAAGTTGCGCACTGTGCTGGTCACACCAGATTTTTTGTGTCGAGATATATTTAGTTTCCGATAGCACCTTAGTTTCAAACTTGCATTTTAAATGTTGACTGCTTCAAATAAACTATGGTTATTTTTCAAAATTTTAATCTCATATTTGGACATTTTATACACAATATAGAATCGTAAATAAATACAAAATTTCATAAGAATTGGAAAAAAAAATTTTAAATGCCTAAAAAGTTCTAAAGGGGACCCCCTTTTGAATCGAAATTAACATACAAATCCCTATAGGAAATTAACATTAGGCCTATGCGAAGATAAGGTGGAAAGGGAATTTAAAAAGAGTAGAGACAGACGATAATGTTTGCAAGTGAGAGAGAGACATATATGTTTTCTTTGAAACAATTAAAGACACAAATAAATTTAAAATAAATGGGAATTTAAATAATAATTGATTTTTAATCTAATAAAAAGAAAAAGATTTAAATTCCGTTACCATGGCAACCATTTCTATCTTTCCTATGAAGAACAAGAGTAAAGTGGTCTTCAGAAGATTTCAACGGCAAAATGAGAATATACATTTTAAAGAGCATCTAAAAAATAATTGATTTTTGAATTTTAAAAAAAATCCTTGGAGGGAATTTTGAGAAAATCGAAAAAAACTGAAAAAGTACATCAGTAAAGTACTAGTACTTTTTGGCCGATTTTGTTCAAAAGCTTATTTTGAGCGTGTGGGAAGGTACCTAAGTTAAATATAAAATTTCAATCCGGTAGCTCAATTCCTTCATGCTAAAAATCTGTCCACACATACAGACACACGCACGCACACACGCACACACACACACACACATACATACACACAGACCAATTTGCGGGACCCACTTTTTTTGGACTCAGGGGACCTCAAAACATGTATATCCATCAAAATCTCGACATCGAATTTTTGACATGATCGCAATACTTTCTCTCCTATATATTTCATATATAGGCTAAGAGAAAGTAAAATCAATTTGATTTATCCGTTTTAAAATGGCGAAATTTTTTTTTGGAAAGAAAATACAGTGCGAGTCAAAAGTCCATTTTGTAGCTCCTCCTGTCATTTCATAATTCCAACGGGAAGTTGCCTAAATAGAGCGTGACAGACAGACAGACGGACATAAGCGAATTATATATATGATAGATTAGGCCTATAATTACTATTATTTTTAATTTAATACCGATGACTATCGGGGGACGTTCAACACGCTGATTCCTCGGAGTCACTCAATAGAGGTTTTGCCGCATCACTAAACCGCAACGATTGAGCTGACTGTTAGGGCTGGACGGTAAACCGGTTTACCGGTAAAAACCGGTAAAAATTTTTTACCGAAAACGCGGTAACGAACCTCTAATTCGATAAAAACCGGTTTTTTTTCGAAAGTCGGTAAAAACCTATTTTTCCGGGCGGTAAAAAATTTTAGTTTCGCGGGGCAAAAAAAATGTTTCGGCAAAAAATTGGCATCCCGCGGGGAAAAAAATGTTTCGGCAAAAATTGGCTCTCTAAAAAAAAGGTAAAATATTTTTTCGCCCTGGGAAAAATTTTAGTTTCGCGGGGCAAAAAAAATGTTTCGGCAAAAAATTGGCATCCCGGGGGGGAAAAAAAATGTTTCGGCAAAAATTGGCTCTCTAAAAAAAAGGCAAAATATTTTTTCGGCCTGGGAAAAATTTTGGTTCCGCAAAAAAAAATGTTCCGCGGCGGCAAACTTTGGTTCCGCGGGCGGTAAAAAATTTTTACCGACTTTCGAGAAAAACCGGTTTTTTTCATTATCGAGGTCGGTAATGAAAATCCATTACCGTCCAGCCCTACTGACTGTTGCTCTACTCCTCCCAACAAGAAAATTTTTAAAATACCGGTATGTAGAAAGGTTTGTAAATAAGTGGTGTGTAAAAAAAAAGGTGTATGAGACATTAAAAGCCCGTGGTGCTACTGTAGATTAATTGAAAACAAATAAATCAAATAGGTAGAAAGAATGAGCAAGCAGCTAGTGTATATTTCAATTTATTCATAAACCAGGGCCGACGTTTCGGTCACATATGGGCCGGGCCTGGTTTATGAATAAATTGAAATAAATATAACTATCTGCTTGCTCATTCTTTCTACCTATTTGAAGTAAATCAAAATTTATTTAATGAATGAAATTTTCTTGAAGTTATGTTGAATTTACAATGTCGGCGAACTGTGCGTTTTCTAGCTCAATAGTCAACCCTAGGTAGTCAACCGCTCACTAGTGGAGATGATGATTTTGTCCGATTTTGATTATTAAATGACTTTTTAAAAAAACAAAGTATTTTTCAAAAATATCCGCTCTATATCTTATAGATAATTAAATTAGTAATCTTTGTGTTAAAAAATAATTAATTTTCTACCCTTAATTAATTAGCTGGAAGGTCTAGAATGAAATCCCTTGTATTCCTATGGGAAAAACCCCTAACGCCATCTCTTGTCGCCTCGAGGAACTCGGTAGTCAATGGTGTCCTAACCGTTTTCGAGACGGGCACCATAAACATTCTTTATTTCCCTCGTGTTGAAGGGGGGATGGTGGGGGGAAGGTCTATATTATTATTAGAAGGGGGGTCTATAATGTCACACAGTTGAGTATACACAAGGCTTTCTACTTTATAAAATCACAGAAATTGTGGAACAGTTGGACAGTAAGAACATTTTAGATACA
>JAKCPI010026297.1:0-16138 GCA_023213315.1 Euborellia annulipes | reverse complement strand
AATTAAAAACAATATTTACCTCAAGCTATTATCAGAATCACATATTCTTATGAATAATTTCATTTTTTTTGAATTTCCAAGATGTTGGCCAATTTTTAAAACAAATTTAACAAAAATATTTGCGTGTTATAAGGATATATTACAACTGTAAGAAAATGAATTATTTTTATATTTACGAATTACATTCATTTATATAACAAAACATCTCATTCTAATCATTACCTTATTTAATATATATTGAATATAAGTATCTAATGTAAAAAATTTATTATAGGCTCTGACGATGATAATATATCGAAACTGATGTTTGCAAACCAGTCAGCCTCCAGTATTAATAAAAAATTGAAAAAATTTTAAAATTTGTTTCAATAAAAAACCTACCGGAAAACAGTAGAGACGGTGTCACTGCGGCTCTCTTCAAGTTTTAGAACAAACCAGGAAATTTGAACTTTGGGGTTTACTATCCCTTACCTATATACTGTATATAGAGAGAAAGTATTGGATTCATGGATAAAATGGAGAGATTTGGATGGAAATACCCGTTTACAGGTACCACAAAAGTGGATTCCGCAAATGGTCTGTCTGTGATCAAAATAAAGTATGAAGAAAATAAGATATGAGATTGAAATTTTATATTTAAGTTAGGCACCCCCCTGGCATGAAGCTTTTGAACAAAATCAGTACTAGTACTGATTTAGTTTTTCAATTTTTTTCAATTTTAACGATTTTGATTAAAATTCATAAATCAATTATTTTTTTAGATCCTCTTTAAAATGTATATTCTCATTTTTTTACTATCAAAATTGTTTGAAGCACACTGTACTCTTGTACTTCATAGGAAAGATAGAAGTGGTTGCCATGGCAAATATTTTTCTGTTTATAAAATGTATATCTTTCCGTACTGTCGGAAACTAAATATATCAACACAAAAAATCTGGTGTGAAAAGCACAGAACACAACCTTCAATTACCGAGAAAGTTGCGTGCTGTGCGACCAGTCACACCATTTTTTTTTTTTTTTGAAAATAGGCCAAACTTCCTTAAAGTCTGTAATTGATTTAGCTTTTTAATGGATTCCAAATTTGTGAGGCATGTTAAGCCTTTAATCTTATTCTCTTGATCCTGGACTAAGTTATTAAACACATACAAAATGATCTTCTAAAAATAACAACAACAAATGAATTAAATCAACAACACAACAGTGAAAAATGAGAAAACATTTTTGTATTGATGAAAATGCTAATATTTTAAACTCGGATTAAAGTTGACATTTATTAAATTTTTATTAAGGGGCTACGAGAGCGAAGGTGTTACGCATGTTTTTCCCGCTAAGATGGCGTTGTGTGTCATTAAAAGTATGCCCAAATATCAAGTAATTCAAAAATTTGCCAAGAGATGTCAAAATGGTAGCTAATAATATTAATGCATTTGGTTGATTTTTATTGATCTTTTAACAATAAATACTTTATAAATGTTATTATATATTATGTATCTTTTATAACAGCATAAAAATATATAAATATAGGCCAGATATAGGCCAAAAAGGGATCAGCTGTTAGACTGGCCTGCCATCTATTGCAAGAATGCTGAACTAATTTGACAGTTGAATTTTAAATAAATCATCTAAGCTTATTTTAAAAATTTCTTAATTAATATGTGATTAATAATAACAATAAATTCATTTTTAAATTTAAAAAAAATTAAAGATTATTGGGACAGATTGTTTTTTTTGTATTTGCTTGATAACAAAAAAATTAATTACGATAATTTTTTAATAAGTCATTAAAAAAATTATAGCTCGATGTGCCAATAATCTCTTATGAATTTAATTCAGTTTAAAAAAAAACCGCATTGAAAAATTCCTTATAATAGTCTAATTTTTTTTTAAGTACGTTTAGACGTCGCTCCTGAACCCCCTTAATGGGAATTTTTGAAAACAGAAAATTAACTTGAAAAGTAAAATTTGTTTACAAGTGGGCAAATGAAATGCCCTTTATCTCAGATTTAGGTTAATGGCGCTTGGTTCCTTCGTGCATAATATCGTCCAATATCTTTTATTTATAATAATAGCAACAGTGAAAGTAAAATCTATAATTTTTTTTTTAAATATTTTGCGTGGGTTTTATTTTAAAAAGAAGCAAATGGTTCTGTGACTTTGTTGTTGTCATTATCGAATGAAATGTGGAAAGGGAAAATCCATTACGAAAATCAAATGATATTCATTAGATAATGGATTAAGTTCACCATTGAAGAAAATAAAAGTCTCTGCTACTATTTTTTTTTCTTTTAACCTTTAACAAAAGCCATATGTCTTCATACGTTTTTTTTTTTTCTCATGGGATAAATTAAATATTTCTTAAAACAAATAGAACAAAATAGATTAAAAAATGGGGCATCGGAATTTATTGAAAAGGTACAGTCACCCATCTATTTTTCTTAATTAATTTTGAAGTCCCCGTCAATATATTTAAGAAAACAACGAAGTAAGGACAGTATGGTTTGTGGTTGTGATATTTCAATTCAAATAGCCATACAGTATATCCATCTATCAAATGTCTTTTATCTCCTACCTTCAAAGAGGATATTCATTAATCAAACTAATTCAATTCTCATTCATATCAAACAAATTCATTTCCACACAAAAATTGGGATTAAAATAAATAATATAAAAAATGGTTAACAAGCCTAAAAAAATCAATGGGATAACAGGAGCTCTGCAATTGTGTATTAATTAAAGGATGGTGGGAAGAGTACGCCGACCCAAAAAGTGCGGAAAATATAATTTTGGAAATTTTTTAATAGATAATACATCAAAAAACAATTATTCTAAATCAATTCAATAATATCTTGCCTTTAGGTAATATATAAATCTGGCATTAAGGTTGTTCGGATAGTACCCCGTAAGTCATAAAATAATCTAAATTTTTTTAAAATAAAATTAAAAATTTGAATGCCAAAATTCCTTATTACAATTTAGTCGTGACCTATCAGAGTTTATAATTGTATTAAGTTAATAATTTAATTACCAGAAATAATAAATGAATGACTTTTGACTTGAGCAGTTTTTCACGTAATATAGATCTGGCAACATTGCATTCATCAGCTATTTATTTTAAATCTTAAAAGCCTTCAATTTTATTTTATTTAATATATTACAATGATTAATGCAAATCAGTTTAAACACAATGGACGATTTGCGAGAAAAAATATCGTAAAATGGAAAAAAAAATGTGACAGCTAGAAATGAGTATTATTTTATGCGACGTTGCCAGACTGGTCTGAGTCTCATTTTTAAATATTGGTGACTGTCATTTTCGAGAATTTTTTGACTTTCTTGTTAAAATATCTTTAAAAGATTTCCGCAGAAACTTTTGATTTTATGTTTAACTTATTCCTCGGAAGTGAATTGATAAAATGTGTTTTTTTTTTTTTTTTTTTTTTTTTTTTTGCATCTATTGCAGAGGTGCCTATAAAATTCGATATGTGTGCGTTTCGTCGACATTCCCCATAGACTACATGTTAAATTTTTTAAAAATTAATTACTCTATAACCGTTCGGCAGATCTGCATGAAAATTTTATTTTATACGTATGTGATAGTGATTAATAACATATTAAAAAATTAGCTTTTAATCTAACAAAGTGCTTTAATGTCCAAACAACCTTAATAAATAATTTGAATAGTCAAAAGTAAATACTAGGTTTAGTTTTATTTGGTTTTCGATGTTAAAATATCTTTTTTCAGAACTTTATTACAAACTCAAACAAATACATTGAGTTTGTAATAAGTTCTGATGTCTAACAAGTCTAAATTTAGACAAGCAAAGCTGTCGAAAGTGTTGTCTCAAATCCCATGAAATTCTATTAAAATAGATAATTTATTTACTCTAAAAATGAGATTTGGTTGTTTAAACACAAGGCCAAAATCTCTTCTCTGGTGGTCAATACTGTCACCAACAGTACTAGGACGAAAAACTCTTTATCATAATGAAATAATTTAATTTTTTTTTAGATATTAATAACTCCATCTCACTTCATTTTAATTTAATTATTTATAATTTGGGATAATTGAGATGAAGTTAAAGAATAAAAAATTATCCAAAACTTTGCACCCAAATCATTTATAGACTATTGCCGTAGATTGACATAAATAATTATTTTAAGGAAGGACAGGCATCTGAAGGCCTATAGTTAGTTATAAAATGATGTGAGATTGGTCCATTATAAGCTGGTATAATTAGTTAATCTCCGAATCTTCCCCAATTATCATAATTTAATTTATTTGAATGGGATCTGTCAGATTTTAACACAAATCATATATTTTTTTAATTATATTTTATCAGGCTAATTATATTATATTCATACAAATGTGTAATTATATGTATTTGGGTTTTCGATATTCCAATTGAATTTAATCAAATATTATTTGTTGTCCGATATCATTGTCGGGCGGATAACACAAAGAACAGGAAGAGGACAATTTTACTTTCTCTTACTTCAATATATGTTAATATATATATATAGAGAAAGTATTGGTTTCATGTCAAAAATTCGATGTCGAGATTTTGATGGATATACACGTTTTGAGGCCCCCTGAATCCAAAAAAAGTGATTTTCTGTGTCTGTGAGTCCGTGTGCCTGTGTGTCTCTCTGTAAAAAAAATATCTCAAGAACGAAAAGAGCTAAGAGGTTGAAATATTATATTAAAGTTAGGCACGTTACAAGAAACTTTAATCGGCCAAAAAGTACTAGTACGTTACTGATCGCTCCAACTTTTGATTAAAATTCAAAATTCAAATATTTTTTAGATGCCCTTTCAAATATAAACTTATATATTCTCATTTTGCTCTCAAAATTGTTTGAAGACTACTTTACTCTTGTACTTTTTTTTTAATAAATTGGGGGTCCAGGCATTTATATTTAAGCCATTTGGTATCCAAATAAGAATGCCTGGACCCCAATATATATATTTTCATAATAACGGTTATCGTATAAAGTCTTAAATGGCCTAAGTTGCCGGGAAGACTGTGTGAATGTGAGTGTGAATGGGAAAAAAGTGTGTGTTTAAATATATATATATATCGGCGGAAACTAAATATATCTCGACACAAAAAAGAAAAAATTTTGATAAAAAAATTTGAGGTCCCTGGGCCCTCGGGGTTCGGGGATATACGGTATTTTTAAAATATTTTTGTGTATGTAGGAGGGGAATATTTAAAAATGAGTTTGCCCCCGAAAAATTAAACACCTCTGGAACCAAATGTATAAAGGCCCCCTCTTCTACCCAGACAGTCTGGAATATTGCAGTAATATTGCAGCAATTTTGCCAACCTTGCACAATATTGACAATATTGGAGCAACATTGCTGTAATTCCGCTGAGCAATATTGAAGTGAGGACATTGCAGAAATATTGCAGCAATATTGCTGTGGCAACATTGAAGTGTGAATATTACAGCAATATTGCAGTGGCAACATTGAATAGTGAATATTGCAGCAATATTGCATCAATATTGCCGTTGCAATATTGAAGTGTGAATATTGTTGCAATATTGCATCAATATTGCTGTTGCAATATTGAATAGTGAATATTTCAGTAATATTGCAGTGGCAATATTGAAGTGTAAATATTGCAGCAATATTCCTGAAATATTGCTGTGGCAACATTGAAGAGTGAATATTGAAGCAATATTGCAGCACAATGTTGCAATGGCAACATTGAAGTATGAATATTGCAGCAATATTGCAGGGTCAATATTGAAGGGTGAATATTGCAGCAATATTGAAATGGCAACATTGAAGAGTGAATATAGGGTTAAAATTATCATATCAACTTTATAATATTCATATTAATTAAATTAATTAATGCCCGTGATGACCCGTGGCTCAGAGAGAAGACACTAGCTTCTTGAGCCTGGGGTCCCGGATTCCCTTTCCGTCCCAAGGGAGAAAAATTTATTTCATTTGATTGCAAATAATTTGAAATAAAGAGGGATGGTGTCTAAATCACCTTAGATGCCGAAAAAGAAAAAAAAAATTAAAAAATTAAAAAAAAAAAAAAAAAATTAATTTTAAATATTATAAATTATTATTTTTTTACAATTTATAAGTGACTTTTTGTTTAAAAAAAAAAAATTTAATAGTACTACATACGAATTAAGTAGCTTAAAAAGTGTTGAAATTTCATATAGCAAAACGTCCGAGGCAGTAAAGGAGTCGAATATTGGAATCAAGACATTGGAAATATTGGAAATGCAAAAAACTCGTGTTCAAATCCCTCTATGAACAAGTTTTTTTTTACCCAGCAACATTACCACAATATTCCAGGCAATATTGCCGCAATATTCCAGTAATATTGCTGCAATACTTGCAATATTTTTGTAATATTGCCACAATATTCCATTCAGTATTGCCACAATATTCCTGCAAGTTACAGAGAGGCGGACATAGGAATATTGCAACAATGTTGCTGCATTGTTCCTGCAATATTCTCTGCAAGGTTAAATATTGCAATGTAAGATTCCTGCAATATTACTGTAAGATTCCAAGCTGTCTGGGTAGAGGCGCCCCAGGCCCCCAATTGTCTCGGTACGCCCTTGTTTGTTATTTAGTTTTATTCATACATTAGTTTCTTTTGTAAATTGTATTTTGATATTAATCTTTTGCTTGCTCTTTTGTTTTATTTTATATGTTGTTTTATTTATTTATGTAGATAGTTTTTGTAAGGGAAATGGTCCCGGAACCGAACTTGAACTTTGACATTTTTCCAAATTTTAATATTATTTTATCATCAGAACTGAAACAGATTATTTACAAAATTTCAGATCTTTTGCTCATTGCAAAGTACTTTAAAAATGAGATATTGCAAAGATAGGTAATTGTTTTTTAGTTTATTTAAAAATATTGTGACGGATTTTTTGTCCATTACAAGGGGTGGATTTCAAGTTTTGTTTCTTGAACAGGTAAAAAGAGTAAAACTGATTTGAATAGAGTGACTGGCGGTGCCTCCTTTCTTTTTGATTCATCATACCATATAATATAGATTTTAAATACAAACTTATAACTCTTTAATAAATGCTCTGCTTTAGTCTTTGAAATAATTTATAACAAGATTATAATTATAAAATTGAAATGTTTTTAATAAAAGTTTTTAATTATCTTGAAAATAAATTGGAATAAAATAACATTCAACTCGAATATATTTTTTTTTTCAACCAAAAGACAACGTCTAATTGTTTTTTTATTATTTCGTGACATTTCTCCCTTTCGTTTGAAATTTGATCAAGCATGATGTAATTTCTTTAATTACTTCCACTAAAATGATCTCCAACTCGAAACTTGATTTCTTTTCTTTTTTTTATTTTTATTTTGTTATATAACTTTTCTAAATACGGTAAAATAAATCAAAAGTTTTCTTAAGAATAATAAATAAATAATTATGTGTTGTTTTAAATTTTAGGTTGAATAAGAAGGATATAATAATATGGGTTTGGGAGAAAATACCGAAACAAAAATACAAATTGAGTTGAAAATTTTTCTTTCTTAGCTATTATGTGAATCGGCATATCGAACGAGATTCGAATATTAAAAAAAAAAATCAATCAGCGAGGGAACAGGCACATACACACAGGGACAGGAAGTCAGCGGCTAGCGCGTTTAATTGAATTTTATTATAATCTATTTGTATTTATCGAATAATTAGTCAGTGTCAAATTTATGTTGTTATTTCTTAGACCAAAGGGTGTTTATGGTCTGGCATTACTGACTATATAAACAAATGTAAGGCATATCCATTATATCCCCAATATACTGTCTAAATACTCTATTGTTTTCCTACTAAAACAATAACATTGTCAACAGAGAAGTGCTTTACAATAGTGACTACGTATATTAGCAATTAGTCATCGGAAACTCCTCCATTTTGATTTGAAAAATAGAATTTAAAAAATCTGGTGTGACTGGTCGAACAGTTGGCATCACGTCTCATGCGACAAAAATTTATTTCAAATGGATTGGCTACCAATTTAATTGAAATAAATAGAGACGGGGTCTAAATGGTCATCGTTGCCGAAAAAGACCTTAAATTAAATAAAAAAAAAAAAAAAAACTGAACTAATACTGGCTTCAGATGCCGAAAAAAATATATAACCCTAAAATGGATTCATTTATTATCCACGATTGGTAATTGAATTCATATCTTTGCCCCTTACGCATTGATTGCCCGCCAAGCTTAACTGTCTAACCGGTGGCCTTGAGAGCTTTTTTTTTATTTTAGAAAACCTTCAAGTTATGAGGCAAAATATTAAAAAATTCACTAAAAAAGGATTTGATCTACGAAGTGGAAAGATCCATATCCCCAATTTGATCCTATTTTGAAAAATTGGATCTAGATATAAACCAAGATCCCGATTGGATCTTCGGATATTAAATCTAATTCTTTTATCAAATTGCTTTCATTCGACCTTTTTTTTTCCAAATCAAAATCAAAATAGAGTCAGATTTCGACATCGTGAAGGGAAATTTTCCCTCAATTGAAATTAGAGAAAAATTGGTTTTTAATCCAAAATGGATCAAATCGGATTTAGAGATTTAAATCCAAAATGATGGCGAACCTGCCCATTTCTGATTACAACAATATTACCAAGATAACTCGTTATAGTTTTTATTTCAGAAGAGATTGATCATGAGGGCCATATAGTCATATTAGATTATGCTATTAGAAATAATTTTTACTGGAAGATATCTAATTCCTCAATAGAGCAATTAATCAAAAATGCATTAAATATGACAATTTCTAATTAAAATGAAGATCAAACTTGTTCTTACAGGAATAGTGCGAACTCGCAAAAGAAAAGATAATTACAAAATTGAAATTTTCCGTCTATCAAAATGAAATTTTTTTTTAGTAAATAGAAATTAATTGGAATGGCATTATCAGCTCTTATTATAATTGCTTTTTCTCTTTTTTTTTTTTTAGCGGACTCAATTTCCAAGATCTTATGGTGCGCCAGGGGGCCATTGATTCTCCCCGAAAACTCCCTTCATCCTGGGCCTCGAATGCGCCGGCGATGTCGAAGCAGTTGGAGAGGGAGTTGAGGGATTTAAGGTCAGAAGAGATTTTATATTAATATAGATACAGCTCTAACATCTTTTTTTATTAGCAAGATAAAAATTATCATAAAAAATTTGCTTTGACTCAATAAAGAGGAAAAAAAAATATTTAAAATTAGAATATAAAAATTGCCCTCGGGTCTTGGTGTAGTGGTTAGCATGCTGGTCATTTGTACCAAGGGCCGTCTCAAACGACAAAAATTTATTTCAAATGGATTGGCTACCAATCCAATTGAAATAAATAGAGAAATGGCCTCTGATGCCGAAAAAGACTTTAAATGAAATAAAAACAAAAAAATAGAATATAAAAATTCTTATTTTTTTACTTTCTCTTATACCTATATACCTATATATAATATATAGTGAGAAAGTATTGCGATATGGTTAAAAATTCGATGACAAGATTTTGATGGAAATACACGTTTGGAGGCTCCATTGAGTCCAAAAAAGTGGGTCCCGCAAATTGGTCTGTCCGTATGTGTGTAACAATTTTAAGAATTAAGGAAATGAGCTACGTAGTTGAAATTTTATATTTATGTTAGGTACAGTGAGGGACAATATTAAGTTCCACCAAGGCGTTTTCTACTTGTGATTATTTCATTGTTTTTAAAAAAATAATATATATTTTTTAATGGAAACTTTCTTTCATGATTCAAACGTAGAAAATTTCCATTAAAGATTTACATTTTTACTTTCTCTTACCTATGTATATATTAATATATATATAGAGAGAAAGTATTGGATTCATGTCAAAAATTCGATGTCGAGATTTTGATGGATCTTCACGTTTTGAGGTCCCCTGAATCCAAAAAGTGGTTTTCGCGACATGGTCTGTCTGTGTGTGTGTGTGTGGGTGGGTGGGTGGGTGGGTGGGTGGGTGGGTGGGTGTGTGTCAAATTTTAAGCATGAAGGAATTGAGCTATGAGGCTGAAATTTTATATTTAAGTTAAACACCCCCGGGACCGGAAAAATAAGCTTTTAATCAAAATCGGCCAAAGAGTACTAGTACTTTACTGATGTACTTTTTCAGTTTTTTTCGATTTTCTCAAAATTCGCTCTAACGATTTTGATTAAAATTCAAAAATCAATTATTTTTTAGATGCTCTTTCAAATGTATATTCTCGTTTTGCCAACAAAATTGTTTGAAGCACACTTTACTCTTGTGCTTCATAGGAAAGATAGGAGAAATGGTTGCCATGGTAACAAAATATAAATATTTTCCCATACTTATAAATTTTACATCTGAATTCAAATATTCCCTACTGCCGGGAACTAAATACATGTCGACACAAAAAATCTGGTGTGACAAGCACAGTGCACAACTTTCGATTACCGAAGGTAAGAGAAAGTTGTGTGCTGAGTCACACCAGATTTCTTTTATAAAAACAATGAAATAATCACAAGCTGAAAACACTGGGTGGGACTTAATATTGACCCTCACTGTACACTCCGGGACAGTTAAAATTCGATTTTGAACAAAATCGGCCAAAAAGTACTAGTACTTTACCTGAAGTACTTTTTCAGTTTTAAGGTCTAACGATTTTGATTAAAGTTAATAAATCAACTATTTTTGGAGATGCTCTTTAAAAAGTATTTTTTTCCTAAATCGTGTACACTTTACTTCAAATGTAAGCATTCGTAACAAAGCGTCATCTATGAAACACAAGTGGTCAAGTTTGGAACTAAAGCGCTATGGGAAACTAAATATATCTCGATACAAAAAAAATCTGGATGGACAGGACTGTAAACAACTTTCGGTTCCCAAGGGTAAATTGTGTGCTGTGCGTTAATCACAACAGATTGCGTTTATTAAAGCTTTTGTGGTTTGAAATATTATTATTAGAAGAATATTTAATTATAGACCACATTTTTGTATTAAATATTTATTAAAAATATATAAATACTGTACAACGTTTCGACTGCTTATTCTGCCGTTATCAAGTACTGTGCACTTGCTCCGACCAGTTAGTTCACTTGAGTCGGAGCAAGTGCACAGTACTTGATAACGGCTGCAGAATAAGCAGTCGAAACGTTGTACAGTATTTATATTATTATTATTTTTATATATATTTTTAATAAATATTTAATACAAAAATGTGGTCTATGATTAAAAATTCTCCTAATAATCACGCCAGATTCTTACTAATATGAATAAATAACAAATAATGATAGTAAAAGAATATAAAATATTTTAATGGATTATGCATTTTAAATTCTGAACCAACAAAATGTAAACGAACCTTAATGGTGCCCAAACTTAACCAGTCCGTTTATACTTAATCGAAAATTGATATAAGAAAGGGCAATTGGTGAGGACGTACGCCTCTACCCTCAAGATTGACACAAAGTTTATCATGGCCTCCTCCCTTCTCCCCAGCTCACATCAAAATAGATGGGTTTCCTCTAAAAAGCTTTTATAAAATTCATTTTATTTTTATGTCATCCTAAGCCCGGGGCGTCAAAAATTTTGATGTCATCAACTTCACAAGTAATCGTTTAAAATAATCAATTAAAAAAAAAAAAAAACTCTTAAAAGCTTTTTATTTCTCCCACCTTTACATTGCTTTTAAAATTCATACAGGTCTATAAACATGATATAAGAATAAAAATTTGGTGTGACTAGTCGCACAGCACACAACTTTCTCTTACCTTCGGTAATTGAAAGTATCGGCTAAAAATTTATATATTTTTTTTTTTTTGTAAAATTTATTCAGAAAAATATATATTTTATTACCTGTTCTAGGAAGTACAAGATTAAAGTGTGCTCCAAACAATTTTGAGGGAAAAATGAGAATATACATTTTAAAGAGGATCTAAAAAATAATTGATTTATGAATTTTAATCAAAATGATTATAGCGAATTTTGATTAAATCAGTAAAGTCTAGTACTTTTTGTTCAAAAGCTTCGTGTCACGTGCTAGGGGGGTTAATAACTTAAATATAAAATTTCAACTTCCTAGCTCCTTTCGTACTTGAGATATGGACCGTTTATTTTGAAAGTGGTGTAAGTCCATTAAAAAAAAAAATCGAGATATCGCATAATTTATGATTAAATTAATGTAAATTTTCTAAGTATAACTAGCTAGTGGTAAATTTCTTAAAAAATTCCCATGTTTTGTACAATTGAAAATTGGTCGGTAAATAGATTTTTTAATAAACAGATATGCTAACCTTTCATTTTCTCGAAACAATAGAAAATGGACATACACTATTTTCAAAATAAACGGTCCATATGTTCATAGGCGCCATTTGGTGGGCATTTGCCCCCCCCCCCTGCTCCCAAGAAAAAGTTTACTGGATATGTTGTTCATAGACAAACACACACACAGCGCGACCCACTTTTTTGGGCTCAGAGGGCCAAAAAACATGTATTTCCATCATAATCTTGGTAACAAATTTTTTAAATGAATGCAATATTTTCTATATATAAACATATATAAGTAAGAGAAAGTATTGAATAAAAAGGGTTTAAAATTTTAAAATTAAAAGTAAGATTAATTATTCAGTAGCTCTTCCCTATCTATTTTATGTGGTATGAATTTGATATCATTCATTCAAAGGATTTGTAATTATCTCTCAATTATTGTTTAAAGCGAGTGACAGCTCACAAAATACATCAACCATTTATGTACTATCAAATTATCTATCATTTTAAACTAACAAACTAATTAAAGTTAAAAAAAGAAAGTAAATGAACTAATGGAAACAGATTAATCAGCTTCTCTTTGGGTTAGAGGAACGGCGAGATGCCAAAATACTGAAAAAATTCCAGAGTAGGAAAATGTCTGTAAAAAATTGTGAGTAGATCACAAGGGTGGGGGGAATAAATCGGTAGACCGGATTCAATTATTGCAGGACATTAAAAAGTCAATTAAAATTTTAATCAGTGTTTGAAACGCGATCATGGTTAAAAGAAGATGATAATAACAAAAAAAATTTGGTGTGACTGGTCGCACACAACTTTCTCTTCGGTAATCGAAAGTTGTGTTCTGTGCTTGTCACACCAGATTTTTTCCGCCGATTAAGAATTAATTAATTAGAATTTAAGATGTAAAATTGATATGCATGGAAAATATTGATATTTTGTTACCATGGAAACCATTTCTCTTATCTTTCCTATGAAGTACAAGAATAAAGTGGTCTTCAAACAATTTTGAGAGCAAAATTAGAATAAACATTTTAAAGAGCATTTAAAAAATAATTGATTTTTGAATTTTAATCAAAATCGTTGAAGCGAATTTTGAGAAAATTGAAAAAACTGAAAAAGTGCATCAGTAAAGTACTAGTACTTTTTGGCCGATTTTGTTCAAAAGTTTCGTGTCCCGTGCCACTTAAATATAGGTTGAAATTTTATATTTAAGTTACGTACCTCTGGGTGACACGAAGATTTTGAACGGCCAAAGAGTACTAGTACTATACTGATGCACTTTTTCAGTTTTTTCGATTTTCTCAAAATTCGCTCCAACGATTTTGATTAAAATTCAAAAATCAATTATTTTTTAAATGCTCTTTAAAATGTATATTCTCATTTTGCCGTTGAAAGCACTTTTGAAGCACTTTACTCTTATACTTCATAGGAAAGGTAGGAGAAATGATTGCCATGGTATCAAAATATAAATATTTACCCATGTTTATAAATTTTACTTCTTGAATTCTAATATATCGGCGGAAACTAAATATATCTCGACACAAAAAATCTGGTGTGAGCACAGAACACACCTTTCTCTTACCAAAGGTAAGTTGTGTGATGTGCCACCAGTCACACCAAATTTTTATTAAAAAGTATCAAAAGCTTCGTGTCACGTCACAGGAGGGTACCTAACTTAAATATAAAATTTCAAGCTCATAGCTCTTTTTGTTCTTGAGATATTTTGTTCACAGACACACAGACCATGTAGCGAAAACGACTTTTTTGGATTCAGGGCACCTCAAAACGTGTATATCCATCAAAATCTAGACATCGAATTTTTGACATGAATTAAAATTCAGTGTGCCTCCATACCAAATTTTTTTTTTTTTGTTATCTCTCAAAATTTGTTTCCTAATTACTGAATTTTTTTTTCACTTGATGTATTTAGATTTTGTTCGTCGTTTGTTTATCATTTAACGCAATCAATAGCCTTTCATTTTAATTGAGGATTAATTTTAATGAGTTTCTTTTTAATACTAGTTTTGAATAAAAAGAGGATTTAATTTTGATCTCCATTATTTCATTAAATATATTTGAATAGCTGATTAATTTTATGAAATTCTCTACAAATTATATTCAACTAGAACAGTCTTCTTCAACTGGAGCGGAAATTCATTCTTTGAAAATAACATTGTAATTAAGAGGAATATACAGGAATCAAAACCCGATATGAATTTATTATCATATTAAATTTAGTGTAATTTATTACTTCCATAATGTAGGGTTCATGTTTCAGAATCACCTCCCCCTCAAAAAGGAGCTACGAAAAAATTTGGTTGCTATGGCCATTCACCAAAGAGAGATAATGTAGATGCATACTAGTAAATTAACATATCACTCTTTTATGTTCATATTGACATGAATATGCATACATTTTTTGTTTAAAAAAATCTATCATCAAACTTGAACTGTTTAAATTTAGAAGTGTAATTTAGTCCAATTATTTTTTATTTTCTCTTACCTCTATATATGTTAATATATATATAGAGAGAGAAAGTAATGGATTAATGTCAAAAATTCGATGTTGAGATGGATATACACGTTTTGAGGTCCCCTGAATCCAAAAAAGTGGTTTTCGTGACATGGTCTGTCTGTGTGTCTGTGTTCAATTTTAAGCATGAAGGAATTGAGCTATGAGGCTGAAATTTTATATTTAAGTTAGGCACCTCCCTGGAGAGTGAAAATAAACTTTTAATCAAAATCGGCCAAAGAGTAGTAATACTTTACTGATGCACTTTTTCAGTTTTTTTTTTTCGATTTTCTCAAAATTCGCTCCAACGATTTTGATTAAAATTCAAAAATCAATTATTTTTTAGATGCTCTTTAAAATGTATATTCTCATTTTGTCATTGAAATCTTATGAAGACCACATTACTCTTGTACTTCATAGGGAAAGATAGGAGAAATGGTTGTCATGGTAACAAAATATAAATATTTTCCCATGTTTATAAATTTTACATCTTGAATTCTAATATATCGGGGGAAACTAAATATATGTCGACACGAAAAATCTGGTGTGACAAGCACAGAGCACAACTTTCGATTACCGAAGATAAGAGAAAGTTGTGTGCTCTGCGACCAGTCACACCAGATTTTTTTTCTCAAAAGAGTAAAAAGTGGACTTGATTCACTTTTGCTCTGAACCCTCATGTTTGAGATAATCATGTTGATTGTTTTTTTTTTTTTTTTTTGCAGGTTGGTGATCGGGTAGTAGCACTGCCCGAGACAGGTGCCTGGGCTGAACTGGTGGTAGTAAATGCACAGTACGCGTACCTATTACCTGAAGGAATGGATTATCCTGAGGCTGTGGGATTGGCTATCAACTTTACTGTGGCCTACATGCTACTCTTCGAGTTGGGTCGTCTTACTCCGGGCAAGAGTGTGCTGTTCCATTCGGCAGGAGGTGGAGTGGTTAGTACAACTACGTTTTTAATTTCTTATTGCTGATTTTTGGGTTTAATTTGTAAACAGGACAAATGAATGATCTCGAATGTTATGAAAGACGAAGGGGGCGATTAATAGACAATTTTACATTAATAGATTAATATACATATTCTATAACCTTGATTTTATTGGTTCCAAATATTTATACCTTTGATCAGTTTTGCTTAATACAAAATTTTGGTGGAGGGATTTCAAAAACTTCAGACTAATTGACAATTGAGTTAATATTTTTGTTATTTTCAGGGCCAAGCGATAGCTCAATTGAGCCGGACTGTGAACGATGTCACTCTCTATGGAATTGCTTCTAAAGCTAAACATGAAGTTCTTGCCAGTTCTATCGATAATCTTTTGGAAAGGGGTACCGATTATTCCACCCAAATACGCAAGTAAGATTTTTC
>JAKCPI010026296.1:0-63225 GCA_023213315.1 Euborellia annulipes | reverse complement strand
AAAATTATTAACTTTGCCCACCAACCATAGGTTGGGCAGGTAAAATTAATGTAATCGTAAAAAAAATCAAAATTTTTCTGAGGCTGCCAAAATGCGTTTTGTGGTCCCCTGAATCCATTCAAGTAGTTTTTGGAATGATGTATGTGTGTCTGTGGGTGTGTGTATGTCTGTGGTACTTTTTTTCGTCAACGAAAACTCAAAAACTATTCATCCAATTGTTTTGAAATTTTGCACACATAAACTAGAGGTAAAGGCCAAGAACTGAAAAGCTTTTGGTAAACATCGGACCATTAGGGGGCGCTCTAGAGGGAGCCCAATATTTTTTCTTACATAACCTATAATTTTTTTTATATATTCAGAAACTAGACTTTCTCCCGAGTAAAATGATATATATTATTTGTATCCTAATTTGTCATAAATTTGTTAAAAAATCATTTAAATTCGAAAATTGTGCATAGCAGAGCAAAATCAAAACAAATAAACAAACCCGTTGTGTTATTTCTTTGAATATGGGTGGGCAAAGTTGTGCGCTCGGCTTGGTCCGACCCTTTATTTCAAATTAGAAGTAATAATATGAAATTAAGCTAGATTTTATCTTTGCGATAACTTCAAGTATTAGTACTTTACTGAGGTATAATATATATAGTTTTTTTCCAATTTTATCAAAAGAAAAAACCATCGAGCTCCAGCTCGGTCATCCCGGAACTATATCCAAATATAACCAAATGGTTTCCTACCAGCGGCGTAACCAGCCTTTGAGGGGCGGGGGGGGAGCGAAGCTTAACTAGGGCGCCGATTTTCCAGGGGGCTCCGCCTTCGGCGAGCAAATTTCTTGCATCCTGTAATTTCCTCAGCGAATTTGTTTATATTTACATGTTTTTTAATGACACCTGTATGATTTTGTTTTGATTTTTCTTTGCTTTTAAGAACAATGTCATTTTCTTCTGTGATTATTTAAAAAACTATTCAGTTTTCGGGAAAATATCAAAGAATAAAAACTTTTTAAAATTGAGTATTTTATCATAATATGACAAAGAAATTGAAAATTTCGAAATTTCTGAAAAAACTTATTAGGTAAAGTACTACTTCCAAGTGACGAATTTAATCCAAAAGTTGATAGAAATCTACAATTTTAGTGTAAGGAGCATATCGTCGGCTTAGAGTGTAAACCTGCTAAATCCATTTTAGACAATTTTACAGGAGAGACAAAAAACATTCTTAAAAAAATAGAAATTAATTTAAAGAAACTGCTTTAATACAGTTGGTGTATTTTTTTATTCTTTATAATATAATATAAAATACGAGTTAATAAATTACTAATTTAATAATTAATTAACACTTTTGTGACTTAGCAGGTTTTTTTAATGCAGTAACATGTTTTTCTAAAAGTAAACAAAGGACTTAGCAGTTTTTCACTCTTAATATTTAGCAACTTAAACACATTTAATGGGTTTAAATCATTTTTTATTTAAATAATAGATAATGCAATGTATCTAAATACAACAAAGTGAAATTCCATCTCGGTTAAGAGTTATTAGAGAAATTGGAAAAAAAAAACAAAGTGAAAATCTATATTTCTCAAAATGGGGGGTTAGGGTCTTAATTTCTAAAAACCCCGAATCCTCTTTTTAGATATTCATCTAAACAAGCATTTAGCAAGCTTTTAACCCAAAAAGAAAATTGTTATATAATCTTATTTAAAAGTTTTTAAATAAATTGAAAAATCAAAGTGAAAATCTATATTTCCCTAAAATGTGGCGTTCATAGGCGTCATTTGGGGGAAGGGGGCATTTGCCCACCCACCCAATGGCTCTGATTTTTTTAAAATTTTATATTATTCTAAATAAAATATTTCAAAATATATTTACGAGTAGCCTATATAAATTGTACAGAATTATACAATTAATATTAACATTAAATATCTTTTGACCAAATTTGAGTACCTATTTGTAAGTAAATTTTAAGAAAAAAAAGGTGTGCCCCCCTAAGAAAAAGTTGAAATGACGCCACTGGTGGGGTTAGGGTTGGAATTTCGAAAAAACTCGATTCCCCTTTTTAGTTATGCTTTAAAGCAAGGTTTTAAATGAAAAAGCATATTGTTACAATAATTTTTTACTGAAGAAAGCAAATTGAAATCACATCTTGGCCAAAATTTATTAAAGAAATTGTATAATCAGAATTTTACCCCAAATTAGTGATTTGCGTCCTCTAAAATGGAAATTTTGAAAAATTGCTTCATAAGCTATGTCTACATAATAAAAGTAATCTGCAGGCCAAATTACATCTTTCTAACTTTTAAAGTTTAGATTCTGCGTCTATCATCATTTTATTTTTTATACAGATTGTCCCAGGGATCTCATATGAGATCATTCAATATCTCAGTACCTGTAATTAAAATTGGGAAAAAAATTTTTTCTCCAGATATCTTTTATTTAAGGTTCAATTAAACGATTTTGATAATAAAATTTTAATTTTCAAAAAAATTATCCTGGGACTTTAGTGGGTTAAGATGGAGTTAGCAGCTTTTCTGACAGCAACTTTTGACGCAATGGATTTGGCAGTTTTACTCATCACTCGTTTTTGTCAATTTAAATTCAAAATTCTCAGTAGTTGTCTTTACTAGCTTGTGTAGTTTTTTTTTCTCTTTCGAATGGTAGGTAGAACGTAAAAACGGTCAAAAATGGATTTAGCAGGTTTACACTCTAAGCCGACGATATACCAAATTTCATCTATCTAGCTGCTTTGGTTTTTAAGCAATCGTGTTCACACACACACACCCAGACGTAATTCCAAAAGAATATACGATAAAGTCTCGGGGAAGTCATTCCCCATATTTTTTTTTAACACACACTTTTTTCCCATTCACCCTCACACACACATGCACACAGTCTTTTCGGCAACTTAGGCCATATAAGACTTTGACTTTGACATTTGGTATTCAAATGGCTTAAATAAAATCATCGGACTGCCTGGGATCCGAACCCCCGATTAGAGCCCTGCACGGGTACGGGTTGGCCCTTAGGCCCGTTACCTACCCGGCCCGCGGCCTAGGCCGGGCGGGCTTTTGAGGCCATGAAAAAAATTACGGGCGGGTAGCAAGTCTAAATAAACGGGTTCGGGCGGACGGGCATGCAAATGAAATTTTATTTAAAAATTGCTAGACATTCGTTCATTCATTCACTAAATCTCGGGCGGGAATGAATGGGCGGGTTTGAAAAAATTCCGGGCGAGCTCGGGCGGGCCTGAAGAATGGTAAAAGCTCTTTCATTTTGAGAAGATCGAAAAACTATATCAGTAAAATACTAGTACTTTTTGGCCGATTTTGATTAAAAGCTTATTTTCACGGTCCCGGGGGTTGTTTAACTTAAATATAACATTTCAGTCTCATAGCTCAATTCCTTCATGCTTAAAAAAATTTTCAATTCCAAAAAATTAAATATTAAGGTTTATACGAATCCTGAGTAAATCTCCACAGCCTTAAAACATCAAATTAAGGCTTATATATTGCAAAATAAAAAAAATTTTAATTATAAAGCCTCTATATACGTTATTTATTATTTTTGGAATTAAATTCATTTAAAATAGTAGAATTCAAGTTGTAATATAATTTTAAAAGTAAACAATCAATTTTTTAAGACAATCAATGAAAAGAATATGATAAAATCACATTCGCTGGGCTATATCTTAGAGGCCGTAGGGCGCCTATGCCGGTTTCGGGGGGCGCCAAGATCTCGATGCGCCTGGGGCGGGGGGGGGGGGGGCTCGAGCCCCCCCCTCGCCCCCCCCCCCCTGGTTACGCCACTGTTTCCTACGTATATAGATCTCGAAAATTATTTAAAGGAAATACCTAAAAAATCATCATACTATAATAGAAACTCTATGGAGCCGCAGTGGCTACTGAATAGATGGAGTTGTGCACAAGGGCGGATCCAGAGGTGTTTCTCGGGGGGGGGGTAATCTGGTGTGACCCGTCGCACAGCACACTATTTTTTCTTAATTTCGGTAATATTAAGGAGCATTCTGTACTTTTGTATTCTTTTGCATTCTTTACTTTTGTTTGCCAGAATATAAATACAAATAAAATTTTTAAGTATTAATTTTTAAAATTTTACATTAAAAATAATTTTTTTTTCGAAAAAAGGTATTTTTAAATCTCGGGGGGGGGGGGGGTAATTACCCCCTTTACCCCCTTGTATTCGCCCTTGGTTGTGCTGCATCTCCTTATTAAGTGAATAGGGCTCTTTGGAAGGTAGGCTAGGCCACGAATTTGTCCACCATTAATTGGTTGAGAATTTCAGCTGGAGATCGAGTCTATGCATATAGGAGAGGGGGGGAGTGATAAGGTATTAACCAAATTCCACCCCATCCCATCTTTTTATGTGCATGGCTCCTAAACGAAAATGAAAAATTATCCACTACGAAGTTTACTCCATCGTAAAGAGCGCCCGTCATGATTATTCGGAGCACCATTATAATTAAAATAAATTAATAAACAAGAAGAATTAACATCCATCTTTTTTATATATAATTATTTTTATTAATTTATTGAACAATTTAAAAGAGCAAAAGTCTGGTGTGACTGGTCGCACAACACCTATCTTACTGCTTGGGTAATTTTTCTTTTATTTGGAAAACAAAAAATTAAATTTTATAATAAAAAATATTTTCTGTAAAAATATCGATTTAGGGTCATTTTTTTCTCAGGGGGAAAATTTTTTTCTACAAGATAAAGATATTTATCCAGTGGCGTAGCGACCGAGGAGCGAGTGGAGCGGCGGCTCCAGGGCGGAGGGCAGGGTGGGGGGCGCCGGGCACATATAATAAATAATACTTTTTATTTAATTTTTTGTCTATATTTTGATCCTTTTGTAGAACAAAAAATTATTTGGATCCTTTAATCAATTAATTTTTGCTCTGTTGTTTTTTAATAGAAATCTGCATTTTTTTATTTAAAATGACAAATGTTAGGATTCACGGCCAAAGATAAATAAATATATTATCCCGTTTTATTCAAATTTAATTTTAAAAGTAGACAAAATAAAATAAAAATATTGTTTTGCTGACTAAATATGATTTTTTTTTTTTTTACTTTTAATATTGGCCTCAGTGGCGTAGCGACCGAGGAGCGAGTGGAGCGGCGGCTCCAGGGCGGAGGGCAGGGTGGGGGCGCCGGGCACATAATAAATAATACGTTTTATTTAATTTTTTGTCTATATTTTGATCCTTTTGTAGAACAAAAAATTATTTGGATCCTTTAATCAATTAATTTTTGCTCTGTTGTTTTTTGATAGAAATCTATGCATTTTTTTATTTAAAATGACAAACGTTAGGATTCACGGTCAAAAGTAGACAAAATAAAATAAAAATATTGTTTTGTTGACTAAATATGATTTTTTTTTACTTTTAATATTGGCCTAATAAATTAGAAAAAGCATTGAATTACACAGGTCAACAAAAAAAAGATTTTTTTTTTGGATTTCTGCTTTTGTTTAATTGGTACAGGGGTTTGAAAAAATAAAAAAACCTCAAAATTTGTGTATTTTTTCAGTTTTTCGCTTATATTTCGTAAACTAAGCATATTCTGTGCACCATAATAAATTAAAAAGTTGTAGAGCATAAAATTTTCTAATATTTGGTTGATAAAACGAATATTTAGACGCAATATTAACCGAGATATGGCCTATCAAAGTTTCTATTTGTTTATATTTCGAGAAACTTGAGACTTTCTTCTGTTTCTCGCTTATATCTCGAAAACTAAACATATTTTGTCAACAATAGTAAAACACAAAATTGTAGAGTATTAAATTTGCTAAAATTTGGTTGATAAATCAAATTTGTAAACTCAATATTAACCGAGAAACGGCCTAACGAATTTTTTCTATGTTTTACATTCGAGAAACATGGTCTAACTTTGATCGGCCGTACCTCGGTTAATATTGGGTCTACATATTCGTTTTAACAACCAAATTGTAGCAAATTTAATGCTCTACAACTTTGTATGGTACTATGGTGTACAAAATATGCTTAGTTTACGAGATATAAACATGTCCGGTCTTCTTAGTAAAAAATTCGAAAAATTGCTCTAGTTTCTACAAAAGCAAACTTTGATCAAAAAAATTATTTTTACATTTATTTTTAGAGTAGGAGAAACAAAAATTTCATATGAAGCCAGGCTAAAAAATCGTGTTGACCAGTTTATTATATTTTATTTAGTAGATATTGTGGTTAAATTTTCGTATTATACACAGATTATATATGCTGAGCCTTCAGATGAAGATGAAGAAATCTGAGGAATTTTTTTATATGAAAAATTTTTTTTAATCATTTTAGTAATTTGAGATTTGAATTTTAGGTTTAATAAAAAATCTGAAATTATAATAATAATAAGCAAGGGATGAGGAAGGGGATTGATGGTAGTGTTCGAGGGGAAGGGGGGCGCCAGCAGTTGAGTCGCTCCATGGCGCCAAAATCCTTGCTACGCCACTGATTGGCCTAATAAATTAGAAAAAGCATTGAATAATTTTTAGTAGATATTGTGGTTAAATTTTGGTATTATACACAGATTATATATGCTGAGCCTTCAGATGAAGATGAAGAAATCTGAGGAATTTTTTTATATGACAATTTTTTTTTTACCGTGGTAGGGTGGGGTGTCGGTTACCGATTGATGGGAGTGTTCGAGGGGGAGGGAGGGGGGAAGCGCCAGCATTTAAGTCGCTCCATGGCGCCAAAATCCTTGCTACGCCACTGTATTTATCTAAAATATGTATACCCCTGTATGTAATAATTTTAATTCATAAACCCACATACTAAGGAGAGAGAGAGTTCAAAAAGCATATGATAATAATAATCAGAGACAAGAATAAGTGAAAGCGAAAAGTTTTGCAAATTGACTTTTTTATTGTGGAATGAATGCCGGGTGGGGGTCAGGGCAGGCGGGGTCTCCAATCTATTTCCGCTGTGCAAATAAAAAAAAATTCTATCGAATATTTACATTCCTAGGAAATACGTAAATGCGTTTGCTGCACTTAAATATATAACATGCTGGTTCTAAGAGAATAAATTGTATAAAAATTTTATACTTGGCTTCCATGTCGAACTAATAGAGAGAGGTCAGGTATGGAACTTAGGTGAAGGCCAGAAATCGAAATATTAATACTAATCCATTTACATTATCACCATGACTAATAGCGAAAACAATCTATGTCGTTTAACATTTTATTTTATTAATGCACACGACCATGGGTGGAAAATGCCATTTGACCAGTTTGACATATTAGAGCAATATGAATGAAAATATAGCAATAATAACTGGGCAGTTCCGTGCGGTGGGACAGAACGTGCACTTGTACCGAAAAGTGGGTCCCGCAAATTGGTCTGTGTGTGTGTGTGTGTGTGGACATTTTAACCATGAAGGTCATGAGCTAGGAGGCTGACATTTTATATTTAAGTCAGGCACCCTCCGAACTCGTGTAAATAAGCTTTTAAACAAAATCGGCCAAAAAGTACTAGTACTTTACTGATGTACTTTTTTTTTTTTCGATTTTCTCAAAATTCGTTCCAACGATGTTTTTTTTTAATTCATAAATCAACTATTTTTTAAATGCTCTTTAAAATGTATATTCTCATTTTGCCATTGAAATCTTAGGAGAACTGGTTGCCATGGTAACAGAATTTAAATCTTTTTCTTTTTATTAGATTAAAATTCATATAAATCAATTATTATTTAGATGCCCTTTTAAAACCGACCTCGATGCTACTATCGCCCCCCCCCCCCATCTTGATAGTTCCACTACCCGCTAGAAGAAGTATCACCCACTAGTAATTTAAATTAAGCATGTGAAACTCGGCGATCGTCGTTAAAATAAAATTTCCATCTCGCTAAAAATTACAAATGATGGAAAATAACCAATTGGTTCAAATGAGTTTGATATCTATTATGAATTAAATAGATGATATGAAAAAAATAAATTTTTCAGTCCTTAAAAATATGTAATAATGAAATTTTGGATTCGTTCATAATTTTTTTAATATTTAAAAATTTACTTTAACAATTTTTTATTTTTTAATAGAATATTTAAAAACAGAAAAATTTAAATAGTAAATAATTAAAATATCAATAGTATTGGAGGAATCAATTGCTTATAATTAACATTTACTTGTAAATGAGAAAGAAAAACAATTCCGAGATAACGAGATGGCTGCTGGATGTCACTTAATTGTTAATTGTGTAAGGATCTATGTTCTGTTTTGATGACCGGACATGTTAACCTTGAATTTATGCACGTTCCTTAAGTCAAAAAAAACACACCTACAAATGCAACGTCGACGACATCGAAATTCTGTGGGAGAGATGAGCTCTATTCGGTTTATATGGAAACCTCAGGGACAACATCATCGGAATATATTAATCAGGGCGGTACGAAAAACAAGATCGAGGTATTAAATTATCTCTTATTTTTGTGAATGAACGTTGAAAAATGGAAAAATACAACAGGTAGGTAATTTAATATTTAATGTGTGTATTATTATTTTTAACTATCTCTGTGAATGTATAGAAAGTACTGTATTACATTTATGTTGAAAATTTTGATGGTATACACGTTTTGAGGCCCAAAAAAAGTGATTCTCGCAAGATGGCCTGTCTGTTTGTGTTATGTGTGTATTTAAAATAAAGCATGAAGGAAATGAGCTACATAAATTTTATATCTTGAATTCTAATGTACTGCTGATAAAACTAAATATACTGTATGTCGACCCAAAAATATCTAGACAACAAAGCACCACTTTCAACGACGGAGGGTAAGAGAAAGTTTACTGCTGTGCGATCAGTCACACCAGATTTTTTATTTTATCTAACGACTCATAGAGAATGAGAGATAATCACGTCCAAATTTGTCCTTTCAACAAATAAACTACGTATTTCTACCATGGGTTCGTTTTAAGTTCCTGGAAGATAGGCAACCAAATCAACCAAATCATTAATGTATTTTTTTTTTTTTTAATTTTACCCCTCCCCTTTTTGGGGGAATCCCATTTAAAATTTAATTTAAAAATTCTGAAAAAATACACACAAAAATAGGGAACAACACACACCCACTTTCCAGGGAGGAGAGAGGGGGTGCTGCCCCCGCACACCCGATTTTCTATTATATGCTCTAGCCCAGTGGCAGAAAAAAAAACTATTTTGTGTTATTTGTGTCCAAATATAAACTTAGTTGGAGTCGATTAGCCGAGGGGATAAAGCAGATAAGCTTATAATTCTGAGTTGAAGACGACTCGAGTTCAAATCCACCTCATGGCAAAAAATTATCCAACTTTATTTGAGATTCCTTGTCTTAAGAAGGAGACGAAAACCCACTCAGCATTATTTACTCCTCAGAGTAACCATAATGTGTCGGTTCTGACACTAATGACTGAAGAGATAAACTTAATTAATAGAAAAACTAAGTTTAATGATCAACATTCCCAATGAATTATAAATTTAGTTTTGGTTTTTTAGCTTCAAAGGCCTTAGAAAGTTGTGTGCTGTGAGACCAGTCACTCCAGATTTTTTTTATCGTCAGATCATAATTTTTTTTTTTTTTTTTTTTTTTGAAACGCCTTCTATAAATTGATAATTGTGTTCAAGTTTCTCTTTCATTGTAATATGCATATAATTTATTCATTGTTTAATAATTTGTAAATTTTTAAGCATTCAGCTGGCATAAAATACAAAAAGGATTTTGCTTCTTTGAAGGCCGAAAGGAAAGACCTTCATTTAGACTAGTATATAACAAGTGAATTTTGAATTCTTTCTATAACACTGAGTGTAGGTGATGCATGAATATTAGGTCGTGCAGAGATAAATGTTTTTGTTTCCTGGACAAAATTCAGAAAATACTTGAATACTAACGAAGAGTAAAGAATAAAAGTGAAAAATTGAAAATATAACATTTCAAATTTCAAAATAGCCTTTCGTTGAAATATTTTGTAAATTAAAATATACAGATAAACTAGAAACACTAGGTTATCTGTTTCAATTTAATTTATTTATTTATTGCAAATAAATATCATTTAAGAATTTTTAAAATTAAATAAGAATATGAGATTTCATGTACAAGTAATGTACAGTACAATGAAAGTTGTGTTCTGTGCTTCGCACGCCAGTAATATCGGACTGTCTTGGGAATTCAAGTTGTCAAATTTATAGACAGAAAAATATTTTGTTACTATGGCAACTATTTCTCCTAACATTCCTTTGAAGTACAAGAATAAGTAATGCCTCGACCCCTATTATGTATATTAATCTCTATAACGGATATCGTAAAAGTCTTAAATGGCCTAAGTTGCCGAAAAGACTGTGAATGTGTGTGTGAATGAGAAAAAAGTGTGAGTGTTTAAAAAAAAAAATAATAATAAGTAAAGTGTGCTTCAAACAATTTTGAGGGCAAAATGAAAATACATTTTAAAAAGCATCTAAAAAATAATTGTTTTAAGAATTTTAATCAAAATTAATAGAGCGAATTTTGGAAGAACTAAAAAAGTACATCAGTAAAGTACTAGTACTCTTTGCCGATTTTATTTAAAAGCTTATTTTCACGCCTTAGGAAGGTACCTAACTTAAATACAAAATTTCAACCTCGTAGCTCATTTCCTTCTTCCTTTATTTTGACACTTACAGAAACAGGTAAACAAGACCATTTTGCCGGTGCTGAGGGGGTCCTTCCTCAAACTAGGACATCCTCCCTAGTATAGAAGAGATTGGATAAAAGGAGCCGGGTGGAACCAGAAATAAGGATTAGATCACTAGTTAGAAACGACAGCTGGAGGAGGAGTTAGAGATATAATATAACTTCATGGGGTGCCGGTAGATGGCTACGGCGAGAGGCCGGTTGGGTTTGAGATGTGTGTCTTCGTGCACGAAAGCACCTCGGGCAAATAAACGGGGATCCCGATAGGAATTTCAAATAATAATAATAAAATAAAATTTATTTTTTAATTATTCAATTTTTTTTTAATAATTAAAAAGTAATTAAAGTATTTATTTAAGTCATTGAACTTAAGAATTTAAGAAAAAGATATAAATAGATTTCATCTCAGGCAGGAATATTATTTCCTCTGAAAATTCAAGGAGAGAGTCAGGTAGATTTCGTCTAAGCCGGAAGGATATGTGTTTAAGCATGCAAAATACAATATAACAAGTTCCGCTCCAGCAGAAAATGTAAAGAATAAATTTCCTCTCAATGTTAGAGAGACTGAATCTATTAGAAGGCTAAGTTAATTAAATATTTTAACTTGATAAATCTATTTCAGGATGTTAAAGTAATCTTAAGGCGGAATAAAATATTTACATTTAAATATTCTACTATATATTATAATTTATTTAAAATTTAAATTATTTTTATAATTATTTATTTAATAGTATAATTACTTTCTCTTACCTCTATATATATATATATATATATATATATAGAGAGAGAGAGAGAGAGAGAGAAAGTATTGGATTCAAGTCAAAAATTCGAAGTCGAGATTTTGATGGATATACACGTTTTGAGGTCCCCTGAATCCAAAAAAGTGGTTTTCGCGACTTGGTCTATCTGTCTGTGTGTGTGTATGTGTGTCTGAGGACAAAATATCTCAAGAACGAAAAGAGCTAGGAGGTTGAAATTTTATATTTAAGTTAGGCACCCCCTGGGACGTGACACGAAGCTTTTGAACAAAATCGGCCAAAAAGTACTAGTACTTTACTGATGCACTTTTTCAGTTTTTTTAGATTTTCTCAAAATTCGCTCCAACGATTTTGTTTTAAATTCAAAAATCAATTATTTTTTAGATTCTCTTTAAAATGTATATTCTCATTTTGTCATTAAAATCTTTTGAAGACCATTTTACTCTTGTACTCCATAGAAAAGAGAGGAGAAATGGTTGCCATGGTAACAAAATATAAATATTTTGCCAATCTTATAAATTTTACATCTTGAAAATCGAATGTACCGTACTGTCGGAAACAAAATACATGTCGTCACAAAAAATCTGGTGTGACAAGCACAGTACACAACTTTCGATTACCGAAGGTAAGAGAAAGTTGTGTGCTGTGCGCCAGTCACTCCAGATTTTTTATTATTGGATGCATCCTCTTCATTTAATTAACCCATTTAATCCCGGTGGTGCGAAAACGCACCATTTCGTATATATTATTATAAAATTTTATTTTTCTAAAAAAGTGCGTGAAACAGATTACTGGTGTTTATTTTATATTGAAGGCAAGAAAGACTCTTGATTCTCCATGGAATTTCACTCATTCACTTGTCAAAGTTTAATAGAAGATCACAGAATTTGTCTAATAATTAAATCTAAAAATATTTAATTATTAATTAATTTGCAAACAGCCTCTAGATCTTAATGGAATAATGATGTAAGAAGTTATCGAGTAGATAGATGACAAGAGACAAGCAGAGAGAAATGAATTAAAGGAAACCCCCGGATATTATGCAACCAACCAAACCAATTTTATATTAACATTATATAACATTCTATCAGCTTAGCAATGTTTATATTATAAATAAAAATTAAATTTATTAGAAAATTCAGGGTCGTGTCAAGTTAAGACGAAAAATTTTATGGTACGGGGAATTTTCAAAATTACTATTGTTATATTTTATCAAAAAATCATCTTTAATAAATATATATTAATACAAAACATGTGGTAGGCCTACATGTATATATATACGAAAATTTCGAATGTATTTTTTAGTTTCAATTACAATATAAAACTATTTTATCATTGTTAAATAATTTATACAATGAATACCTCAATTAAGACTTGATTAGTCATAGGTATATTTAACAATTTTTTGGGAGTTTGCTTATTTCGTTGGTGGGCCAAACGTTCAGTGATCCCCGGTTGTCGAGAGCTCAGTAGCTTGAAAATGAATACACAGAATAGGTTGGAGATCCTGAGTTCCATTCTCAGAGGTCATGGAACGTTTGGCCCTCCAACAAATAAACATACTCGTTAAATACATAATTATTTATTTATTGAAGCCAGGATCCGGACAGACGACTTCCAGGAGGTGTGGGGGTATGGAAAATCTTTTTGAAAACTAGGCACTGAAATCTTTTTTTTTTTTTTTTTTTTTTTAAGCTAAATAACAGATAACTTTTAAATTGCAAAAATATCTATTAAAACGTCTGAGCAACCAAATACACACAAAACATGTGGTACACTTTATTAAAAAAAATCATAATGATGGTTGTATTTTTATTTTATTTTATGTACAGGGGTATAGCTATCCTAAGATGTGAAAAATATTATCAAACTTAACTTGATTAAATTAAAAAATAAGTATTATGGGGTTAATAAATCACAAATGTGACCAATCTAAGGTGCGGTGCGGAGTAAAATTCCCCATTTTGGTAACGATTTCATTTCATATTAGTAAAATCCGGACATTTCTCAGATCCGGACGCCAAACCGGATACGTGTTCCAAATCAAGACGTCTGGTAACTCTACCAATAAAATACCTCAAAATACTGGTGCGAGAATATTGAAAGACTAAACAGGTCTGGGATCCTAAGTTCGTTCCCTGCCACCCACAAAAAATACAGCAATCATTATGATTTTTTTAATAGTGTACCACATGTTTTGTGTGTATTTGGTTGCTATACTCTCAGGCGTTTTAATAGCTAATTTTGCAATTTGAAAAGTTGTCTGTTATTTAGCTAAATAGAGACAATTTTTTAGATAAAATAATTAGAAAATAAAATGAGATTATTTTAGATATTATAATCTGAATGAATTATATTATACTCATATGAATATTAATTTATTATGATCCTTGTCATATGTTTTTAAAATAAAAGAAATTTCCACAATAAATATTTTAATAAAAAGAATTCACGTTGTGGGCCTTTAAAATTATCATATAATACTGTAGATATATTAAAGGATATACTCAGTGTCTAATGCAATAATAATTTTATTTTATCTCACTTTAAAGATGAGTCATTTGAAACAAACGGTTATATACACTTTCTCCTAAATACTCCTTGTAGGCAGGGGCTTAATCAAGAAGATATGGGGAATCTAATTGACTCGAGCTGGCAAAATCACGACCCTAATCAAGTTCATTTTTCGTAAATTATGCTAAACCAACAATTGGAGATTTTTTCATTATAAATATTGTTGTTTTTTACTTGATGCGATTATTTGTTTAAGATATTAAAGTTGTACACCAAAAGGTATCCGAGGATGAAAAGGAAATAAATAGAAGATAATAAATAAAGCTGAACCTGCCCTTTTTTCCAAGATCATTAATTCATAATGTCGTCATTACATTGCCACCTATTATATTTTAAGAGTGCTATCATTGCACTCTTGATTTCGATATTACAACAAACTTGGAATATCAGCTAGATAATATTTCATTCATTAGGTCCTCTATGCTGATGTTTCGGTGACCAAGGCAAAAACGTCAACATAGAGGGCCTAATAATGAATATTATTTTGCTACTATTTCTTTTATTCACTCATCGATAATTATCCAACTATAAAATCGACATCTTGGAATATTTAAATTCCTAATTTTTAATAAATATAAATAGTAAAACATTTTAATGTATAGAAGTTGAAGAAGATGAAATTTATATTAACTCACCGTTCTGTTGTAGGATCTGCACAGTTGAGAGGATAACGGAGTTCGATCGCTTCACCATTGCGTTCTCGAAGTTGACCCTGATTTTCCGTATAATATTGGACCAATTCAGAAAGTGTAGCAAATTTTTCACCGCCATAAAGGTCATAAAAATCACCCGTATTTTGTATTTTAATATGCGTTACTTCGCCATTTCGTCTGTAATAAAAATAAGAATTATTTTTATTATGTTTTATGAAAGAAAATATATATTAAAATTACTAAATTTATTGGGTAGTAATGACAAGGAACTTGGAGAGGTAAATTTTTACAATTACAATTCTTTTAAAAACAAGATATAAAGTGATTGAGATCTACTGGTATTAAAGGAAAGTTTATGATAAGATTATAAATAGAAAGATGATATATAAGATGCATAGAGATGGTTTTTTATCTAAAACCCGTTAGATTACTTTGGTTCTTACAAAGACTAAAGGAGAATAAAAATGCAATATTAATGATGAAATCTGGTAAAATGAATTTGTAAATTAAAAAAAAAAAAAATTTTATAAAAAAATCATTTTTAAAATTTATTTGTACCCTCCTTCTTATTTTTGATTAAAATTTTTAGGTTACTTATTGATTGTTATAGAAAAGCGGTTCTCAAACTTCTGTGAATGCAGAGATATTGAAAGGCATATATTTTTATAGGGAGTGTTGATTGATAAAGAGAAAAATTTAAGTAAAAATAGTTTTTAATTTGGTCACAGGGAACCTTTCAAGGAGCTCTGCTGCAGTTTTGGTACATTAATTATTGTACATATTTGACAGTTTTCCATCCTAATCTTACGGCAAATTTAAAATCTACCACTGAGATACAGTTTCTGGATAAATTTATAATGTACAATAATTTTAAGGCTCTGATACAATAATAATTTTCACGGGTACCAACACTGGCTCAGCTGATCACGCTTGGAGAAACGCTGACGTAGAACAAGCAATATTGATAATAAAGTACCCTAGTAACAGTGGCGTAGCGAGCTTAACTCGCGCCCGGGGCACAATACCTTTTTAGGGTCTCCCCCCCCCATTCGAAAACCATATATTTATATGTAAAATATACAAAATTATTATATTACACTGGCACTAAATTTAAAATATATTTTCCAGAAATCAATTAAAATAAAAATAAAAATTATCCAGCAATTTTTTGTTTTGCGGACCATTTGGGGCCCCTTTGGGAGTAGCTCCGGGGCATGATGACCTCCCTTGCCTCCCCATCGCTACGCCACTGCCTAGTAACAAACAAGAGAATCAATCCAAAAATAATATAATAATAATTACCAATATTTTTAATTTAATTTGTTAATTTCAAATTATGCTGGAATAAAAAAATATTATATTAATTTATTTGATATCGTTTTTAATATACAAGAGTTTGATTTGATGATGACTAAATAAAAATAAATGTTGAATAAAAAGATGAATTACCGGACGGAAAGGGTGAAGTCTCCAGGATTGTTACGACTTGGTCGGGCTAAAAAACTTCCATTTAATCCCCTTTGCATTAACAACACTTCCGCTTCGATCCCGCTGATTTTGGGATGGAACCATCTGTAAAAATAATTTAAGATTAATAAAATATAAATTCTATTTTTTTGGTAATATTAGGTTTATTTAAAATATGGTGGAATTTATTTTTGTGTTAAGTGAACCATGAATAAATAGCTACTCTAGAAAAGTGTGACTAAACAAGGGTAGTAGAGAGGAAAAACTGAATAAAAGGAAGTTGAATCATAAGTTTAATTTGATTCAAAATAATATCGCACTAGAATGAAAGGGGTTGGGATATTCTATGAATAAATAAATAATTTATAATATACATTAGTTTCTAAAAGACAACAATTTAAGCATCCATAAACAAAAACTTGAAAAAGTAGCAGCATATTTACTTTCAGTCTTTTTATAGTGCTTTAAAACACTTGCATACATATATTAAGTTGTATAATAATTTATATTGAAATGTTAAAAATAATAATGTGCATCACTATGATGCCAATTCAAATGGATATCCTGTTCCAGTTTCGCCTTTCGCTTGTCATAGAAATAATGAAATATTTTATTATTTAACCAAGTATAGTAACTAAACAAATTTGATTAATTGAGTTTGATGAGTTTAATGATAATAAAAAAAGAAAGACTGCAAAGAATTTGATCAATTGACACAATCAAAACCAATAATGCACCTTAGAAAATCAAAAAATTAAAAGGGCCTGGCAACGGAGAAGAGAAACCATCACTACAATCGGTTAAGGGATGCCAAGCCCGGCGAAAGCTCGGGATTGGTGACCCCGAGCAATCAGAGTGTGGGTCCTCAGATAGCCATCTATATAATGTAATTTATATTATTTAAATAAATCAATAACCCACCCATAAATGGCCTCTGTAGCCGAAAAGGGTTTTAAAAAAAATTAAAAGGAGAGAAATAATTTAAGACCATTAATTCCTGGCTCCCTCCATGGCTCAGAGGTAAAACATTAGCTTCTGGTGCCAAAGGTCGGGAGTTCGCAAAATTTATTTCAATTTAAATGGTTTACAATCAATTGAATTATATAGAGACGGGGTCTAAATGGCCTTAGATGCCGAAAAAGACCTTAAACAAATTTAAAAAAAAGGGTCGGACTAAGCCGATCTCACAACTTTGCCCACCCATTAAGACCAGCCCAACCTACGGTTGATGGACAAAGTTAAAAAAAACCCTTATTGTTAAATATAGTTTTTTATCATATTCATATATATATATAAAGTTTTAGAAAGTACAAATCTAGGTTATATAGTAATTATTATTCTTATGAATTTAAATAATCATACTTTACATTACACAATGACTTTCATGGGAAATTGTTTTGTGCAATGGTTCACTTTTATTCAAAGACGTCTGAGATTGATAGAAATATTTATCAGTAAAGGATATCATTTGTCCTTTTTGTTTATTTCACTAGATAAATTATTTTGTATTGCCTTAAATAGCTTTCACCTCAAAATGAATTTCTATTAGAAAGTTGAACTAGCAAATATAGGGGTTCATATAGAATATTTTAAAATTAAATGAAATATGTGATCAATATTAGAGACCATTTACTAATAAATAATGTATAATAGGGTATATATTTCCTTTTTTTTTAGGGATCTCGAGAGAAAGTCGAGGGATGCTCACTCTCAATTTTTTTTTAAATTATTAATTTTGCTAAGCAAGGGGAGGGATTCTAACATCCCTTCTTCCCCTATTTATACATTATTTTCATATGGCTTTAAACGCAAAGCACAATATGAATTTAAAAAATTAAGAATGGCAATCTGTTCGCAAGATGTTTGCAAAAAAAAAAAAAACGTTTGTACCCAAAATAGAACAGTTTGGAATTTGTTCATGAACACAAATATTTTGATACATATATATAATCAGAATTCGTATTTAATGATGCTCTTTTTCTAGGACAAAGTCGGGATGGAAAGTGAGTATAAATAAATAAATAATAAATTAATTGATAAAAAATTATTATCATTACTAGTTCCATGCCTGGGTTGATTCAAATATTAATATATTAATATAATAAATAATAATAAAATCTGTGACAATAAATTATCATTAATTTATTAAACACTCACCTTTCATCCTGAGTTTGTCCGAAAAAAAGAAAATCAATAAATACGAATTCTGATAATCTCACCGGACCACAAGGCATATATATATATATATATATATAATGTATATACTTTATATTTAACTTTATATTAATGTGATAGAAGTAAATACATCCTCTGACAGTTGATTAGGGAATAAGGCTTTTGAAAAATTTTTTAGAATTTGAAATATAAGTTATATTTTCTAGAAAAAATTTTTATCTTCTCTCCTCGAGTTCTAGGCAAGAGTTGATTCAAATATGAATATATAAAATATTAAAGAAATAAATAAAATTATAATTTAAATAGAGCTTTTCTTATTTCCTTTAGATTCTTTAGGATCATAAATATCATTTCTTTGTGAGGTATGTCTTTGTGTCTTTTTCTTTTTAATTATTTCTTTGCTTATTAAATCACCAAACCTTCAAATAAACATGAAACTCTTGTCAGGTCAAAATATATGATTTGATAATTTAAAGATATTTGAATGGAAATCAGCCAAATTTGTATATCAACTGGGATCTGATACCCCTCACATATCTCATATATATTTGATTTTATTCAACTAATGAATATGACAGACAGTAAGATTGAAACGTGGTTTTTGATTTAAACATTTTAGTTTTCTAATATAAACAATATTCATCTTATTAACTTAAATATTAAATATACTGGTAACATTTATATTTTTCTCTTAAAACATTTAAAATAAACAAGCAATATAATTAGTCTATTATAATTGTTTGTCTATAATCGAATATTAAAGGGTTATTAAATAATAAAAATTAAAAATATGATTAATATGTATATCTATTGAAATTTAAAAAATTAAATTCTATACATGTAATGCAAAAAATAATATTTTATATAAAAATTTGTTTTGGAAAATTGAAAATATTATAGAAAAACGAGCAAATTGAACGTTTTGAATCATTATAAGAGAAAATGTCAAAAACCAGTTAAAAAAAATAAATGACAGATAAGAGTAAAAAAAAAAAAAAACTGACACACGGATTTGAGTATTGTAATTAATGACTCACCTTCTTGAGCCCATTTAAATGAAGTTGATAATAATTGAAAAAAAATCACTTAAATAAAAATATTGCAAAAATATAATAGAAAGTCCACCATGGCCTTTTGTTAATGCAAAGAAGTGATTGGATCTAGTTTTATTGCACAGTTTTTGTTTCTTTGCAAGCTGGACCCAAAGAGTACTGTTCTCCACAGGAGAGGCAACGTTGCCAAATCTATGCATTTATCCTAATAAGCTGTGCGGCGCCACTGGACGGATAATTTAAATACAAAGAATACAGAAAGAGTATTCAAAAAATATTTTATACATTTCAACGATATATTATTAAAGCGTCTTTTTGCAAAGTCGCATCCAGGCGACAAAATTTATTTCCATTGAATAGGATACCAATCAACGGGGTCTAAATGTCCTCCGATGCCCAAAAATATCTTAAAACGAATTAAAAAAAAAAACTTTTCTTTGGCTTCTGTCTGATGGCCAAATAAATTAAAAAAAAGCTTTTTTTTTATTTCTATTTTAATTAAAATTACAGACTTAATTAATAATAATAATTATATTTATTATTTAATATAGGTTTTGGTGTAAAAGCTGCTAACCAAATTTATAGACTAAATGAAAGTCATGAATATATTAGACGTACCTTAATCCAAAATGGTCATTTTTCAGAAAAATATTTCAAGCAAATACGATTATATAAAACTTCACATAAATATTAAAACATATATGCATTAAAAATATAAGTAAAAACGAAAGAAATTAAGATAAAACGAACAAAATTGAGAGTCACTAAATACCGCCTTCTTCCAGTTTATATCAAAGAATACTACTATTTTCAATAGGCAAAGAATGTAGAAAAAAGTAAAAATATGATTCAATAAAAATATAGAAGATATATGATGCCTTTATAAATATAAAATTAATTACCATTCATTTTATATATTTTTTCTATTTTAATAATTTTATATAATAAAATTTAGAGAAAAAATACTAATTTGTTTTTCAATGAGTTCCAAAGACAAATTTTTAAATTTTAACTTTGAGAAAAAATACATGATAGCGCCACAAGCACTTAAAATCTGCTGTATATGATCCATGTGCTCTTTTCGCCCTCTGAAACTTTTCTTTCTCGTGTCAAGTTTATAATTTATTCTTTCTAACTAAACAAGTTAATTTTTATTTGCTAGATAATTTTATATTAGCCATTATACTTTTTTCTACTTTTCACTATGTCCTGGATTTTTGGATATAATAATAAAAATCAGATACCAATAATTCCTACACCTGAAGAGGCAGCTAATCTTGAAAAAGCCGGTGGAGATGGCAAACATTCTGAAGCCTATCGTTTTGATTCAGCTGCATTTGAAAGGGCTGCAAAAGCAGCAAAAGAATTGGAAAAATCAGGTAAGAATAAATATTTTGATGAGATACTTTAATAAATCTTTATAATTATAAAACTTAACCTTAAATTTCTTATGCAATATTTGTCCTTCTTATATAATATTCCATACTATGTCCCATTATATTTTAAATTTTATCAATTGAATATGTAATTTTTGTTGTTTTTAATTATATTTGTCATGACAAATAAGATAATTATCAAGGAGGGAGAACTCAAAATGACAAGATAACTTTGACGCACCCTAACTTTGTCTTTGCCCGGATAAAAAATAACGACAAAATTTTACAAATTTCATAATTTTTAATTCGATTTTTCTATTTTATTTTGAAATAATAAATATGCAGAGTTGGTCTTAAGCCAATTTAGCGGCCTGTCAAGAATTTGAAATATCGGCTAAATACAAAGAAAATTTCATCATTTTTTTCTTTTATCAATATATTAATCTTTACATATGTAATTCTTGACATGATGGGGAACATGTCTCCCTGACTTCGTTTATGTATAACAAAAATTTCAGAAATGATATTTATTTTTCTTTTTATAGTTTACGCCAAAGATGCTCTTGAATTATCACGTCTTCAAGAAGGCACCAAACAACAAGAACAGATAGCAAAAATGAAACAATATGAAAGTGAAATTGAACAATTAAAAATTCAACAGAAACAAGTAGAAGGCGAAGAACGACGTAAAACTGTTGAATTAGAAACAAAACAAAACAAAATACGAGCAGATTATCAAGATCAATTGGCAAGAAGACGATATGAGGAACAACTCGTCCAACAAAAACGAATGGCTGAAGAAAATCTTCGATTGCAAGAAGAATCTGTACAAAAACAAGAAGCAATGAGAAGAGCAACAATAGAACACGAGATGGAACTTCGAGCTAAAAGTGAATCAAAGAAAATGGAAGCTAAAGCAATGGCTAAAGCCAAAGCTGATCGTGAAAACCAAGACCTTACTTTGGAACAATTACGGCTTAAAGCTGGAGAAAATCGTATTACGGTATTAGAATCAATTAAAACAGCCGGATCTGTCCTTGGTCAAGGAGCGACAGCCTTACTTACAGATTGGGACAAGATTTTGGCAGCTGCAGGAGGTTTATCCTTACTTGCCCTAGGAATTTATACAGCGAAAGGAACTACAGGAGTTGCGGCTAGATTTATTGAGTCAAGGCTTGGAAAGCCTTCCCTTGTACGTGATACTTCTCGTCTTTCCTTTTTGGATGTCCTACAACATCCAATACGTTCTGTCAAGTCTTTAACAAGAGCTCAACAAGAAGCGCTTTCAGGGGTTATTGTAGCTCCTAAATTAGAAGAACGTCTTCGAGATGTTGCTATTGCAACGAAAAATACAAAACGAAATGGAGGAATGTACAGAAATCTCTTAATGCATGGTCCACCCGGAACTGGAAAGACGTTGTTTGCTAAAAAATTGGCAAAGCATTCTGGGTTGGACTATGCAATTATGACAGGAGGTGATGTAGCTCCGTTAGGACGTGATGGAGTAACTGCTATACATAAAGTTTTTGATTGGGCAAATACTTCTAGAAAAGGTGTTATTCTTTTTGTAGATGAAGCGGATGCCTTTTTACGGAAAAGGAGTTCTGAGACAATATCTGAAGATCTACGTGCCACTCTTAATGCATTTCTTTTTAGAACTGGTGAACAAAGTAATAAAATTATGTTGATTTTAGCTTCAAATACACCTGAACAATTCGATTGGGCAGTTAATGATCGTCTTGATGAGGTAATTGAATTTGATCTCCCCGGTATAGAAGAACGTGAACGTCTTCTTCGTCTTTATTTTGATGATTTTGTTTTAAAACCAGCTACTGAGGGCGCTAAGCGTTTAAAATTAGACCAATTTGATTATGGTGCTCTTTGTTCTGAACTAGCAGAAATGACTTGTGGACTTTCTGGACGTGAAATAGCTAAACTTGGTGTTGCCTGGCAGGCTAAAGCTTATGCTAGTGAAGATGGAATTCTTACACGAGAAATGATAGTAGACGTAGTTCGAGATGCAATGCTTCAACATAGGCAAAAAGTTGCTTGGCAAAGTGCAGAAGAAAGGGGTGAATTGCGGTCGTTACGTTCAATTACCCAATCAGAAAATTTACAAATTCCCGAAACTAGTTCAATTGATTTGTTAACTTCAGCAAAAGGGGCCAAACCAAAGACGGTATCTAAATGAGAATTACTAAACGGGACGGCTCCTCCCGTTAAGAAAAATGCCGCTCCCAAGAAGACTGTGAATAGGAAAAAAAAATAATTTTTATCAATATTTTCATTTGTATATTTTATAATGAAATAAAAATTTTTTCTCAATAATCTATTATGTTGAATCATATATATCATACTGATTATGTATATTTTCATACACTAAAATATTCCATTAATTTTAATAATTTGACAAGTTTTACCTTTTCACAATTAAACTTAATTTATAATTATAAATTCATTATAATTCATATTATTATTCTTCATATTTTATGAAATATTCAATTGATAATTCATATTATAAAATTATTGAGAAAAAAACTTTAAAACTACATGTATATATATATTTATTATATATACTGATATATTATAATCGATTAGAAATCATTTAATTATCACTAGAAGAAAGTTTCTTTGGTGATTATAGTCAGCATTAGGTTTATATACAAATAAAATTGAAAATATATATAGCCTACTACAAGAAAAAGTGATTTGCTTTTTGTATTCTAAATTAATATAAAAAAAATCATAAGCATGTGTGTGATTTGTTATTGCCTTTTATAAATTAGAAATTTTTCATAAATAAAAATATATATATAAAAATTTGAATTTTATAAAAATAATTTTAAAACTATATTTAATATTTCTATGTGGATCTCTTTTTTTTGGAAATTTTTAATATCATTTCATTACTAATAATAAATATATATAAACCGCTAGCCACTGACTTCCTGTGTGTACTATGTATGTTCCTGTCAGCGTAAAATGAAGTTGAGTCAGAGAGGGAAATTTAAAACTTTAAAATTTTGCAATTGGTTGTCACTGGCGAGTAGGGGGGTCCAGCAAGTGGTAAAGCCCGCATCTCCCTCTCCCCCTGATTTTCCCGTTTTCTGACTATTGGTTCTGGTTGCTTTGTTGATAGTTTGTTTTTGTTGGTGTAGGTCGAGGGTCCGGTGGCTTGGTGCAATTGATAGTACACTGATGCCCTGGAAAGGCTGGAGATTCTGGGTTCAATTCCCGCCTGCCATGGGGCGCTTGGAATACTCACAATCATGTTAAATATATCTATGACAAGTAAAGTCCGAATCAGAGGCGTCATTTGTGGTCTCCCCTGGGGGGGGGGGCTGAGTAGTTTGCCCCCTCCCAGAAAAAGTTCAAATGACGCTGGTCCTAATCAAGGGGGGATAAAGGGGGTAATACTTTTTTTTTTCGAAAAAAAATGTATTTTTAATGTAAAATTTTAAAAATTAATACTTAAAAATTTGATATGTATTTATATTCTGGTAAACAAGTACAGAATGCGCCTTTAAATTACCGAAATTAAGAAAAAAATGTGTGCTGGGCGACCAGTCACTCCAGATTACCCCCTCCCCCCGAGAAACACCTCTGGATCCGCCACTGGTCCTAATCGAGGTTTATTGATTGATGAAACTATCAATTTTTTTGGACAATTTATGGAAATAGCATAAAATCAACGTCCATGGGTTATGCCCTAGGGCGCCTAAGTTGGTATCGAGGGGCACCAAAGGCTTGATGCGCCTGGGGCGGAGGGGGCGCGCGCCCCCACCTAATTACGCTATTGGTATCTGATTGGTACCCACATGAAGAGGGTATATTGAATACTATATAATTTCTTATTCAAATATATAGATCTCAAAAAAAATTTAATAATTTAGAAATACAAGTATTACCATTATACTTTATGAAATTATTATACAAAATAATATAAAATATATTTATATGAATTGTTGATCTGTAAAGTGTGAAACAAAATTTATTCCAGATGTTTAAGTTTTCCCGCATATTAAGAAAACAAAAAAAAAAATTAACATTACAAATAATCTTAATTTGCATGTAATAATTTTTTTATATTTAAATAATATAAATTAAGGCATTTTTATATATATTATCAATTAAAAAATTAAATATGTAAATGTTGGCAATTCTGGTCATCTAACATTGATTTAATAAGCCACTTGGAGGCGCTCACTACCAGAATATGTGCTCATAACAACATTAAAACTCCATATATCTAAATGTGTTTAAAGTATATATTTCCATTTTGTTTTTTATTCTCTTTTATATATATATTATTTTTATAAACTTAGTTAATTCGTTTTCAAGTTCTTTTTTTTATTATTAGTGATAAAAATGATGTTCGAGATTCAAGAATTCTCCTTATTTTATCAAACATTTCCTTATGTTTCAATATAACCTCAAATGGAGTCATATTCCGTTTTTCTTTAAGTATTTTATCTTTTGTTTTTTGTTGAATGTTTTTTGTTTTACATATTTTTCCTTTTCTTTTTATTAATCCAATCATTCCACTAAAATAAACTGAATTGATCATTAATCTAGTCGGGATTAGCTTTCAAAATGCTTCAAAGTTCGCCTCAATTTAGTCAGCCACCGCCAAATCTGGTTAATCTTACTGTTCCACCCCCAATGCCCGGCATTCAATCTCATTTTCCACCACCAAGATTTCAAGGGGATATAAGAAATCAAGGACATCGTCCACATTTTTTTCAACCATTTAGACCATTCACTAGACCAGGACCAACAGTTGGGCAAGATGAGTTTGATGGGAAACGTCTTCGGAAGTCAGTTATGCGAAAAACTGTTGATTATAATGCAGCTGTGATTAAAATGCTTGAGGTTAGTTGATAATTAATTAAATCTTAAAATAATAAATACTATCCATATTTTTGTATATATATACAAATTGAACATCGTTCTAATATTTTTTTTTTTTTTTTAAATCAAAAATAAATCTTTTACTTTCACAAAATTTAATTAATTAATTAATCTTATTATTAAAAATTAGACACTTTTCAGGAATTTTTTAAAATAACATAGAGGAAGTAAATCTTTGACTTTTTTTGGACAATTTAATAAATTTATATTTTTATATTTGCATTTTTTTCGATTTCACGAATTCTCTTACAATTTTTTGTACAGTACCAAAATTAAAGCATAATGCGTTGTCTCATAATTTTTATTTTTTATTTTTTTTAAAGTTGTTTGGGAAACTTCAAGCGAGAATAGAATTCCATAATTTGATAAAACCAATGAAATAATCACATGAGAACGCATGTGTGTCGGCCTTAATTTTTTCACTTAGGCTGGACCCATACCAATTGAGCAAAAACACTTTTCGACAAAACATTTTGCTCAAAATGTTATGTAATTGAGCAAAAACGCTCAAAGACAAAACATTTTACTCAATGCCAACGCACACCGATTAAGCAAAAAGGCTCAATGACAAAACATTTTGTTCATTGATGTCGAATCGTTCTCAATTGTGTTTTTTTTTATTTTGCTTAATCGGTGTTCGTTGACCCATATTAAAAACATTAAAAAAACAGTTTTAAACACGATTCTTCAAAAATGTGAGTATTTTTGCTCAATCGTTGTGCCCTCAGCCTTACTGTACAGTATTGTAAAAATTCGATTCCTTATTCTCTTTCCTAAAATACTAACTAATTTCAAAATTTATTTTACAGAATCGAGTATGGCAACGAGATTTTCAAGACCGACGAGCGCTTCAACCAGATGTTACTTATTGTCCAGATCTTGAACCACCGCCTAGTTATGTTGATAATCCTATTAATTCTGTTACTACTCGTTTTGTCAAAACGGCCACAAACAAAATGCGTTGTCCTATATTTTGTATGGCTTGGACACCCGAGGGGCGAAGATTAGTGACTGGTGCTTCTAGTGGAGAATTTACTCTTTGGAATGGATTGACCTTCAATTTCGAAACAATATTACAGGTAATTATTATTTTTTTTATATATTGATATTCCTATACATCTGGTGGTGTAGTAATTCGAAAATTATAGTGGAGCCCAAAATGTTAGTACATAGTAATCAAAAATTTATCTTCTCCCTTCAAAGATCATTCAAAATAAATAAAAATTTACTATTAATATAATTTATGGTTTTTATGTGATTGTTGAGCTATATTTTATATTTTATTAAGATCGGTTAAGAAACAAAGTTAATGAAACAAGAAGCATACAATTATGCAATTGTTTTTCTCAGCGCTTTATATATATAAATAGAAATAAATTCAAATCCCATTTTATTAACCATACAGACCTAAATGATTTTCGAGATCTATATATTTGAATAAGATGTTAATATTCAAAAACCTGGATTCAGATTTGATAAATCATAGATATATTTAACAAATTTGTGAGTATTTTCACGTAAACGCCCCTTGGCCCCCGGGAATCAAACCCAGCTTTTTTACTGGGCCTCTGAGTGCTTCCCTTTATACCAGACCACCGGACCATCGACCTACACTAACAAATACTCACATTCCCTATAAATGCAAGTTGGCTGTACATTACTATAACAAGACAATTGAAGTGAGAAATGTTTAAAGAAAATTTTCTCACTTCAATTCTCATGTACGGCCAACTTGCATATATAGGGAATGTGAGTATTTTTTAATGTTGGTCGAGCTTCAGTGGCCTGTTGCAAAGGTTAACACACTGAGGCCCTAGAATAGCTGGAGATCCAGGGGCCCCAGGGAGAAAAGTAGTAATCATATTTGTTCAGTATGGGAAGTTGGCTTGGAAATTAGAGAGGAAGTAGCTCTGAGTCTCAACTTTTCATATATAAGTTCCACCTATGGATTTTCTACATGTGATTATTTCATTGTTTTTTTTTTTTTTTTTTTTTTATATGAAAAATTTTTAATGGAAATTTTCCAATAAAGAATTCTACCCTCGATGACCGACAAATGAAAATGCTGAAGGTATTTTCAGGCCAAATTTTATTCCACTATACAGTCGACGTTTCGGGGGACTCAATGCCTCCCTTCATCAGGACTAATGTGGTTATATTTAAAGGAACCCTCTCTGGTTTAGATAAATGATCCAATAACTAAACCAGCGAGGGTTCATTTATTTATAACCACATTAGTCCTGATGAAGGGAGGAGTTGATTTTCCTAAACGTCGACTGTATAGTGAAATAAAATTTAGCCTGAAAATACCTTCAGCATTTTCATTTGTCGTTCATTTATCTACACCAAACTTTCCCAATCATCATTAATTATACCCTCTTTTATAAAAACAATGAAAAAATCATATGTAAATCGCATGAGTGAAACTTAATTTTGGCAATCTCTCACTGTTCGCTGATATAGATAATAAAACATATATTAGGTTGACTCTAAGTTCCGTCCCACGCTTATTTCAATTAATCGGTATTTATTTAAAATTAATTTTTATCAATGTTTTATTTTATTCAGGCCCATGATAGTCCTGTACGGACAATGGTTTGGTCTCATAATGACGTTTGGATGGTTACGGGGGATCATTCTGGTTACGTCAAATACTGGCAGAGCAACATGAACAACGTGAAGATGTTCCAGGCTCATAAGGAGGCACTGAGGGGACTCAGGTATACAGAATCACCCAATTTCTTCTCTTGACTATATCCAGAATGGGTAAAACACCTTCGCCAAAATTATTTGAGTGTCTGCTACTCATATCAAAAAAAAGATTAATTTCAAAAAATCTTAATCATGTCCTTTAGCTATATACTTTCTGAGAAAATTAATTATAGCTAATCGAAAATTACTAGAAATAATAATAATAATAATAATAATAAATTTATTTGATAATTAATAATTAGGAAATCTTTTACCCAAAATAAATTTTTCAATTTTCTTTTGATATTAGTAGTTGAAAATTAATTATTTTTACTGTTGGATATTCAGATTAATTTTTTATCCCTTTTTTTAACCTAATACAGGTTATCATTCAGGAATTTCTGAACTTGGCAGAATAACATCCAAGACAAACTCATTTAGGATAGTAATAATATCAAAAAGTATAGATTATCTCTCCAGGTTTTCTAGAATGTCATGGCTATTTTGGCTTGGTCAAGGAACGGTAAAGCTTTTGATGTTTTAGATTTTATGAAAGTGCAATTGAAATACCTTAACGCTAACTAAACTGGAATGTTCATCAAGATAACCAAGCTGTAAGGGATATCATTTGGTGGTCGTCTCTTTGTCTTTACAACCATGTTCAAAGTTTTGCTTTTATAGATTGCTGACCATTGTTGATATATATATAATCTTTTGTTCAGATTGTATACAATGCATTTAATTGCACACATAGATGTTCACGTAGAGCATAGGACAGAGATTCATTTGAATGCTTTTCTTGACATGGTTGCTTTCCAAAAAGAAATGCATAATCATTCTGGTTTAGTTAGAATTAAGTGGATATGTACGTAAAAAACCATTTAAGGACAAAATAATTCATCATTCACCAGAGCTGTAACATCCTGACCAGCTCTATCAAAGGAGAGGTACAGTTTGTAACTGTCAATTATTCTCACACATCTTCTAGAGAAACCCAAGGATCACACTCTTCATCTTTTCATTTGTTTTGTCTCTGAATGGTTCTGAGTCTGTTTATTCTTTTATGAATTCTCCATCAAAAATTTCAAGAGTCATTAAGCTATATTTGAATAATATAAGGAGTGTCAGACTAGTTGAATTTTGTGTTTCAAAAGAGGTATTCATCTTGAGGCGTCCGTCACCCAAAACGTCTTATAATCTATATCTTCATTCTGAATCTCAAAATGAAAGTTCTTATCTTCATTATTATTTACATATATCCACTCAATTTTACAAACAAGCTTTATTATCAATGTGGTTGGAGAATAAATAACCATGAAAATTATCGCTCCACCTGATGTCCTTTATTTAGCAGATATTCCGAAGCACATAACGTGCCTCAACATAAGTGCCGTGAAGATAAGTATGGTGGGCTTAGTCTAGGTGTTATAAATGCACTAGACAGAACGAACATCTGCATCTCCAAACATGTATAACGCCCCTAAGGCATTTAAAACACCTAGGCATGTTCAGGTTTATTCTCAAAGCCAGCGGTTCCCAACCCGTGGGCCGCGGACGCCTAAGGAGAGATAAAATTTATATATATACACCGGGCCTCAGCGTTTTTTTTTTTAAGGAAAAAGTAGGCTGCCCATCAAAAAAGGTTGGGAACCATTGCTCTAAGCAAAAACGTTAACTTTTAACATCTGAAATCAGCCTTAATTAATTAATTCATTTTAATAGCTCCTTGCCACAAATTGCTATTCTATAAGCAAAAACTTTAACGCCAAATCGTTATCATTAGTCAATAGTGTTAAAAATTAATGTCATGTCTAGGGGTGCCTTTAATATTTTAACGCCGTATTTAATGCATCAAAATGGCGTCTTTAACCAAAAAGTAGGGTTATGATTTTGACAGCTTTGAGATAAAAGCAACATGTTAACGTCACTAAATATTAAAACTTTATTTAGATAATAGCATTTTTTTAACGCGGGTGTGTCAGATAGGCCTACTAGATTGAAAATAACAAATTAAGTTAGAAATGCCCATGCGCGAGAGGTTATTGAGGGGTGTAAAAACACGAACAAGTAGAAAACTTAGTTATCTTCAAATAGATCGTTAGTTAACACCTGGTGCGAATTAGTAAAATGTCAACGTCGCTGTTAAAACTTGGTTTAGAGAATAGCATTTTTTAATCGCTGATGTTAGCCTATTACTTTACTTTTTAACATCCAATTTATGATGTTAAATTTTAACGTCTGTTTTTAGAGAATAGACCTGTTTATGTGCTTCGAAATAACTGCTAAATAAAGGTCGTCAGGAGCGATAATTGCTAGTTATTTATTCTCCAACAATGGAGTTGTTGGAACTCTACTCATCCCAGTCTACTATATAAGCTTTATTATTACCTTTTGTCCAGCCAAATTTAGTACGTGCTGTCTAGAAGTAACGCCTGATGAGAACTAGGAGATCTCTCACTGATATGATCAGTTCATGGATGCTTTTCTTGTTTGGTGCCCCACCATTTTTTAAAATGCCGCGTCAAATGATTTATGGTTATACTAAAAAAAAAAATTAATAATTAATATTCCACAGGATTGACATCTCTCAAAATATTTGTAGTGCATTGTCTGTGATAAAATATTTTCGAGTTTTCTTGTTCTAGTCATTTTTTTTTTAATTAATAACTTTATTTTATAGAAGGCGGAATACAATTCACTATCATATTATAATTTTTATTATAAAATAAAATATTATTTAATTAATTATTATATGCATGCTAAATCATTTTGCAAGTAATACGTAAATTATTCACATTTTTTTTTCAATATTTTTATTTAGGGAAAATAGTAAAGGTTTAAAATGTAAAAAAAAAAAAAAATAAAAATTCCTTGTTATTGTTACGATTTCAGGTGTTAATTAAATGCCTTGTATCAGACACTCAATTATAAAAGAAATTGTCCTCAGACAAAATATATTTGGGATTTTTTTTTTTATAAAATACATTTTTATATTTTTGATAATAAAGCCGGATATTATCGCACTATTTTTAGTTAGTAAGAAATTTGGAGAAATAAAGCCGCGTTACCCTCGTTCCTTGATCTATCACGGGATAATAAATAAATAAATAAATAAATCTATGACCCTTTTCCAATAATTCCTTTGAAATTACTTGTATCTTTTGGATATAAACGGAAATATTTACTGACAATGTAAAAATAAATAAAATATTTTCAGCATTAAATTAAAAAGCCATGTATTTTCTTATTTGAATAAAAAACTATACTTCGAAAATTCATATTTGGAAAATAGAGTTAATTTTTTTTAATGCTATTACTATATTTTTTATTCATGTGTGAACGTGTGCATTTCTTTGTAAATCACTGTACCACACTTGGAATTTAAGTATCAATAAAGGCGAAGGATATTTAAAAAAATAATCGGCCTTTTTATTTCTCCAAGGGTGGGTCATCTTTTCCTTCCTTCGTCCTTCATAATTAAAGGTTGTTTTATTTTTAGTCTTGAAATTAGCAAAAACAAAAGGAGATTAAGTAATCAAATGAATAATAATAAAAGATTTAAATAATAATTAAGAAAATTTATCAGGTTGTGGGGGGATAACAGCTGACATTAGCTTGAGACTTATTTGTCCCTGCAGCTTCGGCCCTACTGACAACAAGTTCGTGACTTGCTCTGATGACGGTACTCTTCGCATCTGGGACTTCTTGAGATGTCATGAGGAAAGAATTTTGAGAGGTGAGTTTGTACTACATTTATTTATTATCCAAAGAGTTTGAGATATAGCCATGGTCCAAGAAGAAAGGATATATTCAATAAATTAATAGGAAACTAATATTTAACTTATTGTTCCTCAGAAAAATTAAACATGACAGGGAATAGGGAATAAATTGTTTGAGGTGCAAGTTGTGGCTTCTATCTTTTGTGAAGGAAGTGCGGTGGCAGACAAAAAAGAAAATTCTCTGAATGCTTTACCAATCAGCTGGAGACGTTTCGGTCTAAGGATGGTTCATATTATGAATAAATGGACCGAAACGTCTCCAGATAATTGGTAAAGCCTGCAGAAAATTCTTTCTTGACTGCCTCTGCCTCCATACTTCCACTCTTTGTAAAAATTTCTGAATATGTACCAGTTTTATAACTACAACCAAATTTTCTATGTCTCTCTCTTGGAGCAGAGAAAAAGCTTTTGCTTCATGATTTTTATGATTATATTATATCAATTAATTTAAATAAATATGGACACAAAATAGGATTCGAAATAAGCCGGTATGTCCATCGACATTTCATTGATTGTTCCCATTGACGCTGCCAGTTCCCAAGAATCTGGGAGAAATAAAAAGATATATATATATATATATATATATATATACTATAAACAAGAGTCCATAATTTTATCGAGTTTTATTACAAAATTCGTTTGTTTTCTAGATAACTTTGATTTTATAAAATTTATAATCCGGAGAGAAGTTGCTGTTGATGTTAGAAGTTGGGAACGAGCAAATCCGGGAGCAGGAAAGAAAAGAAAGCCCTTAGATGCCAAATGGCGAAAGGAGACGTTTCGGACAAAATGTATTTGTTCATCTTCAGTCATAAAGGCTTATATCTAATTCAGGCACAAAGTTGTCATTGGTCTTGTTGCACTAAAGTTCGTGCAGATGTATATTTTTTAAAAGAGCGAGTGTTTAAGCCAACTTGAGAATCTATAATAATAATAATAATAGACTCTCACGTTGGCTTAAACACACGGTATTGTGCAACAAGACCAATGACAACTTTGTGGTAGAATTAGATATAAGCTTAAAGGGTTGAGGATGGATGAATAATAAATTTTGTCCGAAACGTCTCCTTTCGGCATTTGGTATCCAAAGGCTTTCTTTTATTTGCTGCTCCCGTATTTGCTCTATCCCAAATTATAAAAATTATTTTATTATTATTATTGAGAGATAAGCCAAGGAATAAGCGGTTAGGTTTTTACTCCTGAATTGAAGGAGAATCAGGTTGGAATCTTATCTAAATTTTTCATCCTCTTTTGAGAGGCAGGAAACTGGTAAAGCTAGTCCTTTATATTCCTATGAAATTTACCAACTAGATTGTGCTTTATTTGAAAAAGTTGGTTTTTAAATCAATGCCCTCTAAAGCACCAGCCAATATATCGTTTAAAATGAAGATGAGTACGTGTTTCATTGGGGATATGGCAACTCCTGAATCGAACCAGGACTTCCCGCTTTCTGTCCCACGATATACCTTTAAATAGTCAACGACCTGGGATAAAGGTATTCGGTCCTCCGAGAAAGCCAGAAGTCCTGATTCGACTCTAAGAGACATGCGCGATATGCCCAATCGAACACAAACACTAATTAATTTTCTTTATAGAATTTATACTTGTCGCTTAAGAGTTAATAAGAATATACAATTTTGAAAGATTTTCAAATCTTCTAGATAAGCTTATAATACGATTAATTTTGAAATTAAATCACTAATTAATTTATGTAACCATAAGAAATTTATAACATTATATGTGACCGTCCACATTAAAAGGTACCAAATCTTCAACGGGGTCAAAATTGAGTTTTTATGCTTTATGTACAGAACACATCCTGCTGAGCAAGCCGGTATTTTTAAAATTTTTTATCATTTTTTGATTGGAAGATATGAATTTTTAAAATTTTGGTTATGAAAAACCTAGTTTTGAAAAAAATGACTTTAAAGTTTGTTTGGTTCATTTTCTTTTATCTCACCCTTGTCTTGTTTTTCAATTTTTTGATATAAAATACATCGATTCTGATTAAATGAATATTTCATCATATAAGATGAAGAACTAGAGAATCGGAATCAGTAATAAAAAAAATCGATTTTTTGAAGTAAATCGGATTTCCTGAAAAGTCCAGTCAAGATTTGGTACATTTTCATGTGGACGGTCACATATTTAAAATATATTTTGCTATTCCCAAATATGTATTAAGTTAATTAATGATATTATTAGATTTTTTTTTTTGCAAATGATTTAATAATTCATTATTTTTTAGGTCATGGGGCTGACGTTAAATGCGTACATTGGCATCCTCAAAAATCTCTCATTATTTCTGGTTCTAAAGATAATCAACAACCTGTTAAGTTATGGGATGCGAAAAGTGGTCAGGCACTGGCAACTCTACATGCTCATAAATCAACGGTCATGGATGTTAAATGGAACGATAATGGCAACTGGGTAGTAACTGCCAGTCGAGATCATCTCCTTAAATTATTTGATATAAGAAATTTATCTCAGGTATAATAATATTTACTGTCATCTTAAGTCTCTAATGGTGTTTCTTATTTCCTACGAATAATTGAAAATATGAGTATTTTTTATTTGACGGAGGTGTATAACTGATAATATGTAGTTGTAAAGGTTTCTGGATTTTCCCAATGAGCAAGCAGCTAGTAGTATTTCAATTTATATTTCTTAATGTGCTAAGACTAAGGTGACCACACGTCCTGATTTTGGCGGGACAGTCCCACTTTTGGAGGACTGTCCCGCGTCCTGCCAATTTTTAAAAATGTTCCGCTTTTTAGAAAATATCTGCATTTCTTATTTTAAATGTTCTGCAAAAATATTTTACCAATTATTTATTAATTATTTTAGTTAGGAACCGACCTTGGTTTCGGTTTCAGCCAAAAATAGTTTGAAAAGATTAGACGAGACTCGTATAGGCCTACTAAAAAAAAAAAGGTAAAATGAATGATTTTTGCAAGAGGGAATTGGAAATTTTACTAAAAAAAAAGATCGAATGATTTTTCGGTTACTGTTTCGGCCGATTTCATCCCATTTGTCCCGCTTTGTCTCAATGAAAATGTGGCCACTTTAGCTAAGAACGACTTTTCGGTCAAATATAGGACCATTCTCAGGCCCTATGTATGTTCCTATATGTGACCGAAACCTCGGCTCTAGCACATTTTTCCAAAGAGCAAGCTGATAGTAGTATTTCAATTTATATTTATTAATGTGCTAGGACCGTTTCGGACACATATAGGACTATCCTCAGACCTTGACTAGCTGCTTGCTTATTGTAAAAATTCAGAAATCTTTACAACTAAGTATTTTTTAGAAGAAATTCGATGGTTGAGTGGTAATTATTAGGATTAGGTAGATGTAGGCAGCCAGCAAGTGGTAAAAAAACTTTATTTAATTATCGTCGATGTTTCGGAATCACATAGATCCCATCTTCAGGACGATAAAACAGGCAAGCAACATTACCAGTTTATCGTCCTGAAGATGGGATCGATGTGATTCCGAAACGTCGACGATAATTAAATAAAGTTTTTTTTTATCACTTGCTGGCTACCTACATCTACCTAATCCTAAGTATTTTTTATATTAAACTAAATATATAGTAAAAATTAAAAAAGATCCACTTCAAAATATATACTATCCTCTAATAATATATCTGGAGATTGAAGCTTTTGAATTACACCATTTTAATTATATTTTTTAGGAAGTACAAACATTTCGCGGGCATAAAAAAGAAGCATCTTCAGTGGCCTGGCATCCCTATCACGAAGGACTTTTTGCCTCAGGAGGAAGTGATGGTGCTATTTTGTTTTGGCATGTGGGCACTGATAAAGAAGTGGGCGCTATCGAGCAAGCTCACGATTCAATAGTTTGGACTTTGGCTTGGCATCCTTTAGGTAATTAATACCCCCCCCCCCCACCCTCTCGTAGCTGAGAGACTAGAGGTGTTGATAAATGTAAATATTGGTAGTCTAAAGTCACGCGGCGCAGGTTTGGATCCCCGGCAGTCCGATGAATATTTATTTAAATCAAAATGGTATAAATAAATGTGCCTGGACCCCCTAATATATCGTATTTAAATTATCTGTATCGTTAAAAGTTTATAGTGGAGAATTTGAGATATCAGCCAAATTGGGATTGTCCAGGTTAATAAAACTCCCAGAATAAGAAGCTTCGGCCTGAATTTATTTGGCCATCTTCAGTTATTGGGAATTATACACATAGTGCAAGTGCACATGTGATCAAACCAGGACTGGTCAATAATAAAATTTATTTGCTTCAGATCAGAGATAATCTCTGAGCTTGGGCACAGGAGCCACATAATTTTGTATGAAGCAAATAAATTTATTATTGATCCAGTCCTGGTTTGATCACATGTGCACTTGCACTATGTGTATAATTCCCAATAACTGAAGATGGCCAAATAAATTCAGGCCGAAACGTCTTATTCTGAGAATTTTATTAACTTGAATAATCCCAATTTGGCTGATACCTCCAATTCTCCACTATAATCACATCACAGCCACAACCTAAAAAAGCAGTTAAAAGTTTATATGTCCTTAGATGCCGAAAAAAATTTAATAAAATATCTGGTCTCACCAGATTTTTTGTGTTGACATATATTTAAGTTTCCACTGATACGTATATTAAAATTCATAAACATATGAAAATATTTATATTTTGTTACCATGACAACCATTTCTCCTATCTTTCCTATGAACTACAAGAGTAAAGTGGTCTTCAAACAATTTTGAGAGCAAAATGAGAAAAAGATCATCTAAAAAATAATTGATTTTTGAATTTTAATCAAAATCGTTAGAGCGAATTTTCAGAAAATTGAAAAAACTGAAAAAATACATTAGTAAAGTACAGTGAGCGCCACAATTAAGTCCCCACCTGATAACTAGACCCTTAAGTATATTGTATAGTGTATGGTATATGGTGAAATAATTTTAAATTTGAAAAGGTAAAATAAAATCATCTGTACCAGATTTTACGTTTTACCTTTTCGGCCATTAAAATTATTTCACTATACACCATATACTTAAGGCTCTAGCTATCAGGTGGGGACTTAATTGTGGCTCTCACTGTACTAGTACTTTTTGGACGATTTTGTTCAAAAGCTTCGTGTCACGTCCCAGGGGGTACCTAACTAAACCTAAATATAAAATTTCAACCTCTTAGCTCTTTTCGTTCCTGAGATATTTTGTTCGCAGACAGACACATTTGAGGGACCCACATTTTTGGACTCAGGGGACCTCAAAACGGGTATATCCATCAAAATCTCGACATCGAATTTTTGACATAAAACCAATACTTTCTCTCTATATATATTAACATTTATAGGTTAGAGAAAGTAAAAAGTTCTGGTCTTACTTCTACTCTAAGGGACAGTGGTCCCCCACATCTTCCAATTTATTATTAAATTATTACATTATTATTATTATCAAATAATCTTTGGAATTGGTTGTCATAGTAATTATTATTGTTTTAATTAATAAAAAAAACGTATTTTCTTACAAATATAATTCTTTATAGAAAGAACAAATTATATATATTTGGTAAATAGTATTATATATCGATTGTTATTTTTATTAATCTAATTTAATAATAACTTTTTCTCTAGGTCATATACTTTGTTCCGGGTCAAATGACCATACTAGTAAGTTTTGGACACGAAATAGACCTGGAGATGCTATGAGAGATAAATACAATTTGAATACTTTGCCCCCTGGATTATCTGGTTTGGATGGAGAACAAGATCTTGATGAACCAGCAGCAATGATTCCAGGAATGGGCCCAGAAGACAGAGTCGCCATGTCAGAACCGACGCCAATAACTCCTTCCGATACTCCAACGACAATCCCTGGACTCGATCTTGAAGGAGTCGAAGATAAACAAGCTAAACCCTTCCATAAAAAAGTACCTTATTCCAAACCAATTCCAAGAAATTTCATGGCTCAATGGAATGAAACTAACAAAAGTGAAGATAAGGGTAATTTATATTCTTATTTAAAATACTTTTATTTTTTAAGAAAGATTTTTAAAGTAATTTTTACAAATAAACCACAGTCAAACCGAAAATCTAATTCTTTTACTAATGATAACAACTGTGAAAGCCAGACCTCCCTCCCCCTCTAACGTGTTACGTAATATGTGAGCGGCCACTATATATTTGAATTCATGATCTTATTAAAGCCTAATGAGTGGAAGTTTTATTATTTCGATAGAATAATGATACTCAAACAAAGAGCCGTGGTTTAACTACAATGGTGACTTGAAAGTAATCCACTATCCGATATTTTGACTTGAAGATACGCGGAAAAATTCTAATATAAATTTATTAAGGTAGATGTGAACCAAAAAATTTTGGGATCGATAGCTACAGTGGCGTAGCGAGGGAGGGGCAAGGGGGGTAATCATGCCCCGGGCGCTACTCACAAAGGAGCGCCAAATGGTCCACAAAACAAAAAAATTTCTGGATAATTTTTATTTTTATTATAATTGATTTCTGGAAAATATATTTTAAATTTAGTGCCAGTGTAATATAATAATTTTGTATATTTTACATATAATATATGGTTTTCAAATGGGGGGGGGGGGCGCTAAAAAGGTATTGTGCCCCGGGCGCAAGTTAAGCTGGCTATGCCACTGGATAGCTAACATTTCAAAATCTTAAAAAAATTTTTAATATTTTAAAAATCTTTTTTTCCAATAAATATTGTGGTTGGTTTTCAATGTATGATTAACAAAAAAAAGACTTTACTCCTAGTCCAAAATCATTTTTTCCCAAATAAACTACTAATTAAAACAAACGAAAGTCTCCATTCCTATTTCCACGGAGCGCAATTCTCTCCCTTTATCTGGCGGGCAGAGCATAAACATAGAAAGTCTTAGATAGATTGAAAAAAATTTAATTTAATTAAAACCAACCAAAATATTTTATAGAATATATATAATTTTCACTTTTTTTAAGCTTTTACAGAACAAACCTATCCTTTCTTAAGATGATCCTGTTCCTTCTAGACTTTCCATTTAAAATATTTAAGGTTAGTAAAATATTTTATTATTTATTATCTAACAGATGAAAATAGCGATGAGGATGATACTTGGCAAAAGAAAATCAAAGCCCTCAAGGACCCACTTAGTGAGGTGATTTCGCAATTAATAGAGGCTGCTCCAATTCCCGGCGTAATTCCACTTAATGAGCTAAATGCACAAGCTGTTATTGTTTATGGAAAAATACTACCCGTTGAAGGTGAGCTGATTGAATATTTTTAATAATAATAGTAATAATTTATATTAAAAAAAACACATGCTTTTTTTAATATCTTATGTAAAATACTAGATTTTTAATTAATTAATTTAATTTTCAGGAAATCCTGCTCTTGCTGAAGCTATAGCTCAAGGAGGAAATGCTCTTAATCGTTTAATAAGTTCTGGAGAATTAGAGGAACTCCAGGATGTAATGCCACATTTGGATGAATTTGAATTACCTTCTGAAGAAGGAAGTGATAATGAGGATTCACAAGGAGAAAGAGATACGAACAATGGGTCTAATAACATATTAAATCAATCTTTGAGTTCACTTATGGCATCATCTGATCCATTAAAAACAAGTGGTACAAATACTTCAACAACAAAACGCGTTCGAAAAAGCCGATTCAGTGATATTAATGAAAAGCCAGCAACTTCGATTATGCAGCCAACAGGTTTTTATTCACACATATATTATGTACTTTAGTAAATTCGTTATAATTAAATTGACATCATTTTTTTTTTTAGGAATGCCGTCCTATTCAAGCTTGGAGCTTCCATCAATTAACTCTCAAAATATGGACTCCCGATTTCCTGGAAGAAATGCAATAAGTGTTGCCAGTTCAATTGGACCTAATAAAGATCAAGATTTGCGAAGTGTTAATAGTGCAAGTGGGGGTAATATGAATGTGGGAGGTCCTATGGTTCCGGGGGCACCTGGGGGATCAGGTGGTCCACCACCCTTTGGAGGCTTTTCCGAAATGAATCAACGTCCTCCATTTTCAGGTCCTCCACCTCAAAATTGTTGGGATCGTAAACGACGCTGGAATGAGGGAGGCGATGACACAGCTAACAATATGTCCGGAAATAATATGAATAATATGGGTCCTAGTAATATGAATAATATGGGTCCTGGCAATATGAATAATATGGGTCCTGGTAATATGAATAATATGGCAATAATATGGGCCCTGGCAATATGAACAATATGGGAAATAATTCAAACAATATGAATAAAATGCCTCCTAATAGCATGAACAATTTAGGACCTAATATGAACATGAATATGGGTCCCAATAATATGGGAATGAATAATATAGGTCCAAATAACATGGGACCGAACAATATGGGTCCAAATAGCATGGGACCGAACAATATGGGTGGAAATAACATGGCACCTAATAATATGGGATCCAATAATATGGGCCCCAACAACATGGCACCTAATAATATGGGTCCCAACAACATGGGGCCGAATAATATGGGTCCCAACAACATGGGGGCGAATAATATGGGTCCCAACAACTTGGGAGCGAATAATATGGGGCCCAACAATATGGGACCTAATAATATGGGTCCAAACAGTATGGGGCCGAATAATATGGGTCCAAACAATATGGGACCCAATAATATGAATATGATGAATAAGAATAATTTTGGATACCAAGGTTATGGAGGTAGTTTTGGACCTCCCCCTCGAGGTCATTGGAATAAACCCGAGGAAGGTATGATGCGTGGTCCTCCATTTCCAGGTCCTCGAGGACCAAGATTTGACCCAAGGGCTGGGAATAAAATGCGGCCATCTGGTCCTCGAGGTCCTCCACATTTTCGACAACCGCGAATGCAAGGTCCACCTCGAGGTCAATGGCAAGGAAATCGTTAATTGTTTTTAATTATATTTCATCGAATACGAAATAAAAACTGTATATAATATACATAAATATATACAATTATTCCCATTAATTGCAATATCCAGAAAAGCACCACCTGGCATAATTTAATTTTAAAAATATAATAAAAATGTTTTTTAAAAAAAATGAGAAAAATAATATCTTTATATTTATGCTCTGTTTCATATTATTTTCCTAAATCCATAATTTATATTTTTTATAAAGAATATTAAATTTTCTTCACAGGTAAAGGTAAGTATGAATTATTTTTATATTTGGCATTTACATGTATAAAATAACTCCAAATTAATAAATATGTCTTGTTTGTTAGCTTTTTTTTTTAATAATGTATAAATGTAAATTAAAAAATTTTGTATATTTTCACTTTTAAGCGATTCTGATAGTATTTTTTTAATAAATAATTGATAAATTAATTTTTTTATAATTTGTTTTTTTTTCCCTTATTTTACATAACATAATATAAATTGAATAAAGAATAGTTTTCATAAAACTGCTATAAAATAGGTTATTTTTTAATATTATCAAATAATTACTTATTCGAAAACTTAAATCGTTTTCAAAATTAATGAATTAAGATTTTAAGAAATTTACAAAAAAAAAATTCTTTATTCAGGTCGTATGTGGAGCATGAATGTTCTAATAATTCAATCTTATTTTTTGTTTGTTAGTTTATTGCTTTCCCCTCTTTTTAACTCACCAAGTATTTCATCGCATCTTTATTAAATTAGCTTTCATTATACTAGTTTTTAAAATAAAGAAATTTTATAAACAAATGTCAACATTCAAGTTAGCTAAGCATTATTATGCAAAATGTTGTTCAAGTGACAAAAGAGAAAGACAAAAACTTATCAATGTTTCCAATGAATTATTTTATTTAAAAGAAATTTAAAATTTTAATTATTTAAAAAATAAAATATCATTTTTAATATATAAGAGTTTTATTTTGGTATTAAGAGTCAACTTCCATTCCTAAATGCCAATAATTGATTTTTTTTAGTTATAGTCGAGGATCCCAGGCCTATTTTTACAAGTTATTACTATCAAGCTAATTTTCCGTGAGTATTAGCTTCATTTTGATGAGTCGACCAATTTTTCCTTTTACAACAATTCTTGATTGTTGTAGCTAACAGGAGTAGCAGGGATATAATATTTCAATTTGACGATTCTCAAAAATTTATTATTATTTAAGTGTTTTTTCATTAAATCTTAAGAAAATTATTAACATTATTGAAAAAAAAAATATTTGTCCCACAAAATATATGGTTTGATCCCCATTTCGAACATGTACATTTTCTTAAAATTTAATGAAAAAACCCATAAATAATAATAAATTTTTGATAATCTCAAATTGAAATATTATATCCCTTCTATTCCTGTTAGCTACCACAATCAAGAATTGTTGTAAGAGGAAAAATTAGTCGTCTTATCAAAATGAAGCTACTCACAGAAAATTAGCTTGATAGTAATAACTTGTAAAAATGGGCCTGGGATCCTGGACTATTATTGCTATTATTCATAAAAAAATTTTAATTTCAAGAAGCAAAATATAGTGATAATATTATTTATAATATTTTTTTTTTTAATATTTGGTTAGGTACTGATAGCGGAAGAAATTTACTTTCTCCTTGAGTGCCTCTACTTCTCTTTTGTATTAGATCATTCATTTTCATAAAAAAGTACTTTTTTATTACATAATTAGAAAAAAAAATTTATATACTGTACGACAAATTTTTTTTTTTTGACTTAATTATAATTTTAATCATATTTTATTTTTATAATTTTATATAATAATTTTTTATAGGTGAATGATTTGGAAATGAGGGGGAGTAAAATTCTAAAATCCCCTCTTTTAACGATGAATAAAAGAGAGTTGATATACATTTGGTAGCAAATTTTAAAGGTGGGGGTAGAATAGGGGGAGGATATCTATAGAAACGGGGTTGTAAAAATTTGGTGAGGTAAAAAAAAGTCCAACAAAATATTTTGGAAGAAGATCATCTTTGTTATTTGAATATTCCATTATTCGTAGGCCTGCAGAAAATAAATCCTCAAGCCTCAAGACTAAGAACTAAGGATTGGTGGTCCAGAGGAACTAGCCTACCGGAAGCCAGATATTCTTATTTTTATAGTTGGTATAATCAATTAAAAAAAAAAAAAAATTTCATCACTAGAAAAATATATTTTAATTAAAGGAGGAAGAGGTGAGGAGGATAAATCGGAAGTGGATGACTATTTGGAAACACAATGGTCGAAATCATCTCAAAAGGCTTGTTTTGGAGCGGGATATTAGATATTCAATTTATTTTGTTATTAAATAGAAATACGTGTTTTCGGATGGTCTATTTGTAAAAGATCAACATTTCGGCTTCTCATTCTGGGACATTCAGGTACAATCACAAAGCGCCTTAGTTATCTGAATTCTGAAAGTTGAGACTAAATCGCTTTGTGATTGTACCCAGGGGCGGCGCGTCCACTAGGCAAACTAGGCGGTCGCCTAGGGCGGCAACCTGGAGAGGGGCGGCAAAAAGGGAAAAATAAAAAAAACATTTTGGTTCCGCAAGCGGCACCCGAAAAAAAATTTGGTTCCGCGGATGGCAGAAATTTAGTGTCTCTAAAAAAAGGTAAAAAATTTTTTCGGACGGGAAAAAATTTTGGTCCCGCGCAAGAGAAAATGTTCCGCGGGCGGCACATGGGAAAAAATTTTGGTTCCGCGAAAAAAAAAAATTTTTTTCGCAGAAAAATTTTTGAGATCAGGGAAAATTTTAAGGAGGGGGGCGGCAAATTAAATTTTTCAAGTTTTTTTTTTGGGGGGGGGGCGCAAAAAAATATCTTGCCTAGGGCGGCAGAATAGCTTGCGCCGGCCCTGATCGTACCTGATGAAGGCCAAGAATGAGTTGTAACGTTGTATCGTACACAAATAAACCAGTTACCTGAAAACAAGTATTTTTATTTATCCAAATTATTGTGCACACCATACTTATTAGAAAAATTTTCTCGAGTCTTGACCAACATAAATGTATCTATCGAAGACAAAATTACAGCAGATGAAGGAAAAAAGAGTTGACGGAGTAACAGCACGGGGCACCTAAAAGCAAATAATATCAGTGGAATCCCGATATTTCGTATCCCAATTATTCCGTCTAATTAGTACAATTTTATCGGTCCCGATAATTCGTACTAAACTAACCATCTCATGACCATACGAATTATCGGTCTACTGTAGTAAGAAAAAAAATGAAAGAGATGAACCTGGACGGAATCGAAATGAGCTAATTCAAAATATTTAAAAAAAATTCAGAAATTTCGTCTATTGGAAAAATTTGTTTGAAAATTTTGTCCAATTTGTCAAAAGTTTGTTTTAGTTTTTTTATTTCCCTACCTTCTCCTCATGGACTCATTTAGAGAAGTAACATACATGAACCCTGATAGCTAAAAGAAGAGCCTCTTGAAGAGTTGAGGTTTCGGGCTACGAATAATGACACCCCCCCTCTCAGGGGAAGGCAAATTTAATATCTGAACGAGAAGATTCTGGTTTACATACCTACATATAAAAGAACCAAGAAGTTTCAAAAACAAGATTATACTATTGATCGAGTAAGCAATAATGCAATAACATCCTATCGGATGCAAAAAGAAAACATTAATTTCCTAAATATAAATTAACACAATCGCAATTAATTGTTAAATTAAATTCTTAATAGAGTGTGGAATGGAAGTTGTTGTTGGGCAATTTCGATTAAGGGGAAGAGAGGTCTTTTGGGGGGTGGGGAAGAGAGAGAGAGAGATTGTTTAGAGCAACACATTGAATGGCTGATTGGCTCCTGGCTTGGAGGACTTGGCTTGCTCAAAAGTTCTCTGAGAGTGTCTCGCAGCGTTGGCCAAGCGTGAACAACCGTCCAGGCATAATAAAGGTGAGGGTTCGGTGCGGGCGGCGGCCATTGCGCTGGCCAACCATGCTGCGATGTCTCGAAAAAGTTTTTCTCACGCTACTCCTGGCCCAGACTATCAGACTCTCTCGTGGTAAGCATCTTTAAAGAAAAATTACCCAAGCAACTCACACATAAAGAATCTATAATATCCGATGAATTGGGTCAATTTGATTTTTTACGGTTTATTTTTTAAAAAATTCAATTTAAAGATTTAATAAATAAAACATGACAAAGTGAATTTTATTAATAAAGAAGATTTCCAAGTGATTTTAATGATTTTTGAAAATTCATATGAAGGGTCAGAGGTTCGCATCCCGTCACATCCGACAAAAATTTATTTAAATTAAATTGGCTACCAATCAATTTAAATAATTATGGTCGGGGTCTAAATATCCATAGATGCCGAAAAAGACCTTAAATAAAAATTAAAAAAAAATATTATTTAGAAATTCCCTTTTAAGGAAGGGGTATTTAATTAATTAATTGAAAATTTCAATTTTTGAAAATTAAGGTTGTTCGGACATTAAAGCACTTTGGTAGATTAAAAGCTAATTTTTTAATATGTTATTAATCACTATCAAATACGTATAAAATAAAATTTTGAAGCAGATCTGACACAGGGTTATCGTGTAATTAATTTTTAAAAAATTGAAATTTAACATGTAGCCTATGGGGAATAACGACGAAATTCACACATATCGAATTATATAGGCATCTGTGCAAATGATACAAAAACAAAAAAAACTTACATTTTATTAATTCACTTCCGAGGAATACGTTAAAAATAAAACCAAAAGTTTCTGCCGACCGCTTTTAAAGATATTTTAACAAGAAAGTCAAAAAATTCTCCAAAATGACAGTCGCTAATATTTAAAAATAATGAATTCTCGAGAGTCAGACCAGCCTGGCAACGTCGCATAGCATAAGTGTCTTATCTCTATGTCAGATACATTTTTTTTTCAATTTTACAATATTTTTTCTCGCAAATCGTCCATTGTGTTTAAACTGATTTGCATTAAACATTGTAATATATTAAATAAAATAAAATTTAAGGCGTTTAAGATTTAAAATAGATAGTTGATGAATGCAATGTTGCCAGTTCTATATTACGTGAAATACTGCTCAAGTCGAAAGTCATTCATTTATTATTTTTGGTAATTAAATTATTAACTTAATCCAATTATAAACTATGATAGGTCACGACTAAATTATAATAAGGAATTTTGGCATTCAAATTTTTAATTTTATTTAAAAAAAAATTTAGATTCTATTATGACTTACGATGTACTATCCGAACAACCTTAAGAAATCTTATTTGAGAAATGCCCGGCTACGTTATGTAAATGATTAAAAATTTCTAATAGTATTTTTTTATTTCTCCATAAAAATTTCATTAAAAATTTTTGCAAATTTTTTATTCTACTGAATCCATTAATTTATTAAATGGGAATTCAAATTTAAAAAAATTTACATTCTTTTACAAAAATGTTTTCCAAATTTTCAAGCTTATATGAATTTTTGGCATTAGATTTTTCTATTCAAAAGAATGTAATTAGGCATGAATTGTCTTGAATAGTTTACCTGATAACCGGCAGTCGCATAACTAGGGGAAGCTAGAATTACTCAACCGTTTTAAAAAAATAAATAAAAAACTAACTCATCAAAATAAGAAATTGAAAAGTGAAAGTCTAAATGTTTTCCGAGAGAAGATGCCGAAAAGACTAATAAAAAAAAAAATTTCATTCTTGGGGTGATACCACCTGTTGCATCCAAGGCTACTCCATTGATAACCGGAATAAGTCATTTAATCAAGACAAGTGCTATATTAGGTTGATTTTCGTCAACTACTGTATTTATACTCTACTCTCTTCGATTCTTCTGTGAACATCGTATAATGATGAGTGCGCGAAATTTACAAATGGAAAAGGCCTAATAAAAATCGTGACCAAGGAAAACAGGTAGACAAAACCCAAACTGATTACATTCTTTTGAATACGAAAATCTACTGCCAAAAATTCATAGAAGCTTGAAAATTCGGAAAACTTTTTGTAAAAGAATGTAAATTTTTTTAAATTTAATAAATTAATGGAATGGAATTAAAAAAAATTTGTATACTTTCATTTGAATAGTACTGTGGTAGAGATATCATCTGTTCATTATCTTATTAACACAATATTTAAAAAAAAAAATTAATCCCAGACAATCCAATTAAAATTTATTTAAATCAACTGATATTAATATTATAAAACAACCTGAATCATAGAATCGTTAATAATTAACTTTTAAAGTGTTTATGGCCTCAGCTGCCGAAGAAAAAAAAAATCTTAAACGCCAAGAAGTGAGGAATCCCAGGTCATTTGACAAAAATTTATTATTTTAATACCAAATACCAAAAATAGAATATATTGAAATATCCAAATCTTTCAACAATAAAGTTCATGAGTTTCAATGAGTTATAAAGCGGCTTAGATATTTAAATTAATTAAAAAATAAATTATATAATGTTTTAAAAGAGTTTTTAAAAAGATATTTCCATGGGAGCAAAAATATTCCTAAAGGACTCCCTTGCCTACTTTTGTATTTAAAACCGGAAGGGATTTTTACTTAGAGATCAAAAATCCCAATATTGAGAGCATTTACTATAAGACGAAAAATATGTGAGTGGAGAGAGAAATAAAGACTCGGGCTAAATATCTAAATGTCAAGGGAAAGCACTATCTATATATAAATTTTTTCAGTTAAAATTCAATTATTATTATGTAAATGATAATTCTCTAAATATCTCTAAATGCTCATTAATTAATTAATTAATTGACGCCCGTGGGCCGTAGCAGAATGGTAGAGATCTCGCCACTTGTGATAGAGGCCAGGGGTTCGTACTATTTCAATTTATTTCAAGTGTATTGAACTGAAATAAGAATTGGATCTAAATGACCTTCGAACCCGAAAAAGACTAAATAAAATGACCTTGTTTAGAAAAAAATTTTAATTAATAAAAATATATATTTTTTTCTTCAATTAGTTAAGAAATTACAAAATTATGTATGCAGGTGTTGGCATAGTACCTAAAATTAATCTATTATTTTCTTTTAGATTAAATTGTTTATTATTAAATTTTTTTGATTAAATTGATCGCGATTAAAGGTGGTAATTTGATAGACGAATTAAATCACATATTTTAAGAGAATATTAGCGTTTATAGTGAAATGTACTATTTATTTCTATAAAAAAAAATTGTTAATTAAATTTGACCTAAAAATGTTGGTCAAATAAAATAAAATTTTATATAATAATCATAATGTCTTATAATAAATAAGAGGTGACGGGGAAAATCAAATTATAACATTTTTTAAAAAGAGTGAATGAAGCTTACTTATTAATCCAGTGCGAATTGAGGACAGTTGTTGATGAAAATTGGAGAAAGGACGAGTTGGCGTTGGATTGGTCACCGAATGGGATAAGAATGAAAACTCTGTGAATAAGGAAAAGAAAAATATTAATAAAAAAAGAAGTGGTAATGATTAATAGTAATTAATATTGTAAAAATATTATTAATAGTTGATGCCGAACAAACTCGATGTATTATTGTGTACGAAAGTAAATTTCAAAAGCGGATTTTAATTTTCAATAATTCAAAAATAGAGGATAATTAGGATAAAATCTTGTTTTGATTTGATAATTAAGAATTTTTTTTAATTAAAATATTTTTTTTTCCACAGGTTTTGGATTTGATTTCGATTTTGATTTCCGAATGGAAATAGAAGAAGAATCTAGTCCAGTAATGCTCAAAGTTGTGGATAGAGGTCCACAATGGTTTAGTCCGGGTAGGTTTATTAAGTTTTAAATTTTTAACGGAATATCTAACTAAGGATGTTTGATTATGGAAAAAAATACTCGATTATCGATTATGAAAAATAATCGATTATTCTGATTAATTGATTATTGGATCCGGACAGACGAAAAAATAATCGATTATGAAATTTTTTTCTCTAGTAAAATTTTCATTTTTTCCTCTCGCGAAAATCTTTTTACCTTTTTTTTTTTTATTATTTTTTTTTGTTAGTAAAACGAAAAATTTTTTTGTAAAATTTTCATTTTTTTCCTCCTCCGAAATTTTTTTTTAATAAAATTTCCATTTTTTCTCTCTCGTGAAAATCATTTGACCTTTTTTTCCCAATAATCGATTAATCGATTATTTTAGAAGAAAATAATCGATTAATTGCATATATCTAACTAGATGGCAATTTTATTTAACAATTCAGAAAATGTCTTGTTAAGTAAGCCTAAGGTCCTCGGGCTTGGCGTAGTTGGTAGCGCGCTTGTCTCTTACCAAGGTTCGAGGGTGGAAAATGGCTTAAATAAGAATGCCTGGACCTCCAATAGATACGGGTATATTTACAAATAACGAGTATCGTTTAGAGTCTTAAATGGCCTAAGTTGCCGAAAAGACTGTGTGAATGTGAGTGTGAATGGGAAAAAAGTGTGAGTGTTTTGAAAAAAAAAAAAAATAAAATAAAATAAATAAATAAATAAAGTAAGCCTAACCAATGCAGATTGGTTACTCCGAGAAGCAAGGGTCAGGAATGTCAGTCACACCAATAGTGATTTATCTTGAGATATGATTAAGTGAAAGTTAATAACCTAAAAGCCCGTAATAGCCGAAAAAACACTTTAAAAAGAAAAATGATTAGAAAATTTATTCGTTATTTTTATTATAATAAGTCTTAAAATTTGTATTATGAATTTCATCTAACTGTCTTTTGATAGGAAGACGCCACAATGACAACCGCATCGTAGGTGGAAGTGAAGTTCAAATTGAGGATGTTCCCTATCAGGTGATAATTATTGTTTTGATTCAACTTTAATATATGGACCGTTTTTGAAAGTGGTGTAAGTCGATTTAAAAAAAAAATGAAATATCACAGCTTAAATTAATAAATAAAGTAAATTTTCTATGCCTCACTAGCTAGTGGTAAATTTCTTAAAAAATTCCCATGTTTTGTACAATTGCAAATTGGTCGGTAAATAGATTTTTTAATAAACAAATATGTTAACCTTTCATTTTCTCGAAACAATAGAAAATGGACTTACACCACTTTCAAAATAATCGGTCCATATATTCCCTGAATTACAATAGAAGAGGTTTTGATTTTCTAATATATGTAGATAATGAATTAAGCAGTCAACTTTATTAAATAAGAAGTCCAAAATTTTCTTTCTCCAGAATTTTTATATTATTCTATTATTTCATAACAGGAAAAGGACCAAAAATATTTTTTTGGCTGCTCCTGTTCCTTTTCCTGTTATACAAGTGGACATCCACTGACTTATATGTTTATTCTAAATTTAATTTTGACAGTGAAATTCCAAAAACTTGTTATTCTCATATCATTTCTCACATCATTTTGTTTAACTTAAATTTGATATACCCCTTGACCTATGGTTCAAATGTAGAGGATAAACTTCTGGTACCAAAGGATGAAGGTTTGCATCCCGTCCAGGACGAAAAAATTTATTTCAATTGAATTGGGTACCAATCAATTCAAATAAATAGGAACGTGGTCTAAATTGTCTCCGTTGCCGAAAATTAAAAAAAAAAAAAAATTGATCTATATGTAGTCATCACAGATCAAAAAATCACGTCTATAAAAAAATTATTTGTTCTCTCGTATAATTATTAACTAATTAATTGATCAATGAACACCTTTGCTACTCTAGAATATGGAAAATCAAGACCTCTTTTAGAAAGATTCAAAATTAGTTTCATCACCTTATTTTCTCAAAATAATATTTTTATTGCATAGAGAATTTTTCATAAATGTCATCATAGATCTTTTATAATTAGATTGTTCTAAAAATTGCAAGTTTAAGAAATTTTAAATAGAAATAAATTTATGACGCCTTCAAAGTCGATGACTGAGAAACAGATAATGAGAAATGGTTGTCTATCTTGCAGGCGTTTGTTTGTATTTCTTGATAGATTTTTACTTTCTCCCTGCCTCTATATATGTTAATATATAGAGAGAGAAAGTGTTGGATTCATGTCAAAAAGTTGATTGGATTCATGTCAAAAATTCGATTTTGATGGATATACACGTTTTGATGTCCCCTGAATCCGAAAAAGTAGTTTTCGGGACATGGTCTGTCTGTGTTCAATTTTAAGCTTGAAGGAATTGAGCTACGAGGTTGGAATTTTATATTTAAGTTAGGTATCCCCCTGAGGCATTTAAATAAGCTTTTAATCAAAATCGGCCAAAAAGTACTAGTACTTTACTGATGTACTTTTTCAGTTTTTTTCGATTTTCTCAAAATTCGCTCCAACGATTTTGATTAAAATTCAAAAATCAATTATTTTTTAGATGGTCTTTAAAATTTTTATTCTCATTTTAGCATTGAAATGTTTTGAAGACCACTTTACTCTTGTACAGTAGTTAATAGAAAAGATAGGAGACCATTTTACATCTTGAATTCAAATGTATCGTACTGTCGGAACCTAAATATATCTCGACACAAAAAATCTCGTGCGACCAGTCACACCAGATTTTTTTTTTAGATAATTTCTAAAAATTGAATTACGAAATTATAGCATCTTCAAGTCAAAAGTTAGAGGTTTGATTGTCCCTTAACAATTAATTGTAGCCGTATTTTTATAAAATTATAAAAAGTTCTCTATGCACTTAATAATATACGTCAAATGTTTAATAAATTTTTGAAAGACAGGCTTCTCTTCAATATCGTTCTCGTCATTTATGCGGAGCTTCCATAATCAGCAGCCGATATGTAATGACTGCTGCACATTGCTCAAAGTAAGTCAACAAAACACCTCAAAAGCAAATATTTAAAATATAAGCACTTCTTGGAAACGAAAAAATATATAATTGCATAATTGTCCTTGGCCCAAATGTTGTCCCGAGAATCTATTAAAACAATTCAAGCCTAAAACGTTTCTTGATTTTTTTTAAAGAAAATATATTATAAATTACAATATTTTAGAATATACCGTATATTTGAAAATTTTTTTTAAGATTCGATCACATGTTATATGCTGTTCATGTGGGTACGGATCGTCTCGATTCTGGAGGGAAAAATCATTTTGTTTCTTCAATTATTGCGCATCCAGATTATTCAGTGAATGAACAAGGAATGCCAGAAAATGATATCGCTTTATTTAAGGTGAGAATGAATGATTATAATATTAATAGTCTACTAATTATTTTTATAAAAAAAATAAAGAATTATATTATATATTAATCGTTTATAACAGTCTATATTAAAGTGGAATCAGTGGCGGTACTTGATTTTCAATAGTAGAGGCTGTGGCACATTCAAGGAGGATAAGATAATAATGATTTATTATATTTTAGTTCCAGATTTAAATTAAGCATTAATAAAAAAACTTTTAAATGATAAAAACATGATTTTAATTTATTTTTAATCTAAAGTAGGGGGGCAGCTACCCTACCCTCCCTTAGACACAATATTTATCTGGATATTTATTTTGATTTTATATTTTTATTAATTACTTGAAATCATATTTGGGGCATCTTTGGGCCTATAAGTAATGAACATGGGCTTAACTCCCCCCCCCCCCTCAGAGAACTCATGCCCCCCAGAGAGCTCCCCGCCCAAGAAAAATTGAGATAATATGGGGCCTTACAGGCTGGTCGCATACCCCCCCAGCCAAATTCCCTAGTTACGGCCTTGGTTATAGGTCTATCGCGGGAAGACGCATTTACCACCTGCAGTTTGCTTTTAAAAAAATATGTTGACACTGTTTTAGTACGATTGATAAGAGATGATAAGACAGAAAGATAATTTCGTATTTTCAAGAAAACATTTTATATAAAAAAAGAAACATAGGTAATTTACGTTTCTTTTTATAAATCATGGACTAGTGATCCCAAAATATTTATTTTTCAAGGTAAATAAAAGAGGTTATAAAATTAAAGATAGGGGATAAATTTTATTTACTCAAATATTATTTTCTATTTGTACGGTAGGTCTTACTCGTGTATAGTAAAGGTGAATAAATGACGCTCTCTTTTTATGTTTTTTACTTTCTCTTACCTATGTATATATGTAATATATATAGAGAGAAAGTATTGGATTCATGTCAAAAAATTCGATGTCGAGATTTTGATGGATCTTCACGTTTTGAGGTCCCCTGAATCCAAAAAAGTGGTTTTCGCGACATGGTCTGTCTGTGGGTGGGTGGGTGTGTGGGTGGGGTGTGGGGGGTGTGTGTGTTCAATTTTAAGCATGAAGGAATTGAGTTACGAGGTTGAAATTTTATATTTAAGTTAAACATCTCCCGGGACCGGAAAAATAAGCTTTTAATCAAAATCGGCCAAAGAGTACTAGTACTTTACTGATGTACTTTTTCAGTTTTTTTCGATTTTCTCAAAATTTGCTTCAACGATTTTTTTTTAAATTCAAAAATCAATTATTTTTTAGATGCTCTTTAAAATGTATATTCTCATTTTGCAATTGAAATCTTCTGAAGACCACTTTACTCTTGTATTTCATAGGGAAGATAGGAAAATGGTTGCCATGGTAACAAAATATAAATATTTTCCCACACTTATAAATTTTACATCTGAATTCATATGTTCCGTACTGTCGGGAACTAAATATATGCCGACACAAAAAATCTGGTGTGACAAGCACAGAACACAACTTTCGATTACCGAAGGTAAGTCACACCAGATTTTTATTTTTGTTTTTACCCGAAATTTCTTTATTAAAGATGAGCACATATAGTAGATTATAAAAGGCAAAAATTCGCAGGAACTTTAGAAAAACACGACAGGGAAGAGTCACACCCGTTGCTGACAGGGGTCCGAAAGGGGCCAGTGCCCACCCCTCGAAATTTTTCAAATCTATATACATATATACGGGTATTAAAAGTAATAAAAAAAATGAAACATATTAATCAGGATTCGCAGAAACTTATCTTAAATAAAAAAAAATATTTTATTTAAATTTTATTCGCCGACGTTTCGGTCGTCAATCACGACTTTAATCAGGGCAATTATTGTCAACTCTAGTCCTAAGATTGTGTATAGTTGACAAAATATGCCCTGGTGAAAGTCATGATTGGCAAAGTATAAAAATACCGAAAAAAACCGCCATAACGTAGGCGAATAAAAATAAAATAAAATATTTTTTTATTTACTCTCCTGGCTGCAAAGTTCCTGCAAATCCAGATTAAATCTTCACAGTCATAACGCATTAAGTTCTTGAAATATATTAATATAAATTTTGCATTTTTTTAATAAAACTTGTCTTTAAGAGAGTCCGGGCCCCTCGGAGCTCAGGTATAACCGGAATTTTAAAAATATTTTAGGGGAGGGGGGATATTTAAAAATGAGTTCGGGCCCCTTCCCCGAAAAACTCTTTATACGCCCCTGGTTGCTGATAAGCGATGCTAAAGAATGAATCTAGGATCGGTGGTGTACCTAGAAACAAGCGTGTAGAATGTCTTCCGGTTTGTATTTTTATTATTAATACTATATTTATTTAATTCAAAAAATAAATATAGTATTAATAATACAAATACAAACACCAAGAGCCACAGAGCCTATGCTCTAAAAATCAGCCCTGATAAAAACAAAATCAAAAAAATTAAAAATACAAAAATTTTTTTTTGTTTAACTAATTAATTAATTTAATTATCATCTATCTTTCAACATCAAAGTTTAGAAAAACATAGATAGATAAGAAAGTATAACCCTAAATTGCCTCAAGAAGGGGGGAAAAACGCAGATTTAATTTGAAATAACAAAAAAGTGTAAGTCAGAAGTGAAACAAAGATTTTAGGAAAGGGGAAGGATGCAAAAATAAGTTAATATTCTGTACATTTTTTTTCTACATAGATTATTTAATAAATAAAACTAAATTTTGCCTACTCTAATTATTAAGAAATAAACATTTTTAGGTGTATCCAGCAATGGACGTTTCGAGTGGCGTAGCTCGTCCTGTGTCCTTGCCTTCTTCAGGACATTCGATTTCAGCTGATACCTTAGTTCTTGTCTCTGGATGGGGAACCACTTCGGTCAGTTATTTAAAAAAAAAAAGTATTTTTTTTTTTAGATTTTTCATTTTGGATATTAAAAAAATTTTATTTTCAGGAACGTGGACGAGTTTCTGATACATTACAAAGGGTTGCAGTTCAAGTGATTGATCATCGTCATTGTAATTCTCTCTATCGGAATTCTTTACCTGATAATACAATCTGTGCTGGTTCACCGGATGGAGGAAAAGATTCATGCCAAGTTAGTATAAAAAAATTTTAAATTTTGAATATTTGTTTTTGTCTTTTCGGCATCTTAGGCCATATAGACCTATAGACTTTAGACTAGAATATTTAAAATACGATATGGGGTTTATTTATACCATTTTATATCCAAATGATTTAAATAAAAATTCATCGGACTGCCTGGGATCCGAACCCGAGTCCAGTGGCATTTAAGACTATCAATATTGATATTTGTCAACATCTCTAAACTCTCAGCTTTTGAATATTTTATCGTTGAAATTTAAAATGATTATTAAATAAAAATTTTTTTTGGGAACTTTTCTAATATCTAACCCTCAGGACTTATTTTTTGAATGTAATCAGTGGCGTCATTTCAACTTTTTCATGGGGGGAGGGGGGCAATCATTTTTTTTTTTCTTAAAATTTACTTACAAATAGATACTAAAACTTGGTCAAAATCATATTTTATTTAATTAATTGTTTAATTTTGTACAGTTTATATACTCGTAGATATATTTTGAAAGATTTTATTTAAAATAATATAAAATTTTATAAAAATCAGACCCCTTGGGGGAGGGGGAGCAAATGCCTCTTCCTACCCCCCCCCCCTCCAAATGACGCCACTGAATGTAATCTTCTTTGAATAAAGTAAACTTGATAATTTTTAGAATCCCATGGCTTATTTTGCGTAGCCTACATCACATAGAGCCAGTGGCGTATTCAGGGGGGCCCAGGGGGCCGGGCCCCCCCCCAAAGCCTTCTCCAAAACAAAAAAATACCTATTGTTTTCCCTAATGATTTTTTTTTTTAAATAATTATTTTATCAACTCTCATAAATTCTAAAATCTAACAAAAAACTTAGAAATAATTGAAAATATCTCTAATATTTACGAATTTTATATTAAAATTATTTTTTATTTCAAGAAAAAAAAAATTTTTTTTTATTTGTTTTTTATTTATAATTAATTATTATATTATCTAAAAAAAATTTCTCCACTTTAAGTTTCTTGGAGAAGGGGGAGGGGGGTTCATAAAACTTGCCCCCCCCCCCATGCAGAAATCCTGGCTACGCTACTGCATAGAGCAGCGTTTTTCAAACTGTGAGGCACACCACCCTAGGGAGGCGCGAATATTAGCCACAGTGAGCAATTTTCTAAATGATTGCTGTCTTATAATAATCAAAAATATAATAGTTTGTATTAATAAATTTTTTTTTCAATAAAAATTTTTGTGCTTGTATTATTTTATAAAATGGGGGAGGCGTAATATAATTAGATATTTTTAATGGAGGCGATGTAACATAAAATTTGGAAACCACTAACAGAGCATAATGAAAAAATCTGGTGTGACTGGCGCACAGCACACAACTTTCTCTTACCTTCGGTAATCGAAAGTTGTGTACTGTGCTTGTCACACCAGATTTTTTGTGTCGACATGTATTTAGTTTCCGACAGTACGGTACATTCGATTTTCAAGATGTAAAATTTATAAGTATGGCAAAATGTTTATATTTTGTTACCATGGCAACCATTTCTCCTATCTTTCCTATGAAGAACAAGAGTAAAGTGGTCTTCAGAAGATTTCAATCACAAAATGAGAATATACATTTTATAGAGAATCTAAAAAATAATTGATTTTTGAATTTAAAAAAAAATCGTTGGAGCAAATTTTGAGAAAATCGAAAAAAACTGAAAAGTGCATCAGTAAAGTACTAGTACTTTTTGGTCGATTTTGTTCAAAAGCTTCGTGTCACGTCCCATGGGGGTGCCTAACTTAAATATAAAATTTCAACCTCCTAGCTCTTTTCGTTCTTGAGATATTTTGTTCACAGACACACAGACAGACAGACACACAGACACACAGACAGACAGACCATGTCGCGAAAACCACTTTTTTTGGATTCAGGGGACCTCAAAACGTGAAGATCCATCAAAATCTCGACATCGAATTTTTGACATGAAACCAATACTTTCTCTCTCTATATATTAACATATATATAGAGGTACGAGAAAGTAAAAAACATTCTATCCTTTTTTAAAAATAAAAAAATTTATAAACATATTAATTTTTTTTTTTTCTAAGGGAGACTCTGGAGGCCCGCTTGTTGATGAATCAGGTACCCAAGTGGGAGTTGTGTCATTTGGAGCAGGTTGTGGAAGGGCAGAGGCACCTGGCGTGTATACAAAAGTATCTGCATTTCGTGATTGGATTTCAGATATTACAGGTGTATGAAACTAATCAGTATCGCATAAACTCTGGACTAAAGTCATAAGATCAATGTTTTTTTTTTTTTGTAAATAACATTGTTTTGTTACTTGATTGTTACTTTTATGAAATTGTTTTCATACTGTTCTCATCAAATGTTTTGAAATGTAAATGGAGACCCACATAGTATCTCCCATTTCTCGTCATCTATTTCTAAATCTCTATTTAAATTCATAAGGAAAGAAGTAGGAGGAGCCGAAAAAGCCTCAGATTTTCATCAGTTACCAAAACGTTTAAGGAAAACTTTTTTCTCCCATCATCAGTCTTTAAAATTGATGATGGGAGAATAAAGTTCTCCCGAAACCTCTCGGTAATTGTTGAAAATCCAAGGATTCAATTTTTTTGACTGCTCCTCAGGGCCGTATTTCTAAAATGGCTAAAAAGGCTGCAAATTCAGGGGCGTCCGATTGGTAATTTATTCAAAAAGTTAAAATGAAATAATTCAAACGATAATAATATTCACCGTGCGAATTTAAGAATCCATATATTGTATTAAAACATTGTATAAAACAAATGTATTAAGCAAATATAAAGTATAGATAGTGTTACCATACCTCCCGACAGTCCGGTTTTGGAACACTTGTCCGGTTTGGCGTCCGGTCGTGAAAAATCCGGATTTTACTAATATGAACCGAAAACGTGGGCCAATTGTGGAATGAATGTAAATATTTCATAAAAATTCAAGTGATAGTAACAAAGCTTAATTATAATAAATTTGTAATTTATTAACCCCATAATACATATTTTTTAATTTAAAAAGCTTATAAATCAAGCTAAGTTTCATAATATTTTTCACGTCTCAAGATAGCTAAAAAGGCAGATTTCAGTGCCTAATTTTCAAAAAAATTTTCTTTACTCCCCAGTCCCCCCCGGAAGTTTCTGTCCGTATCTGGATTCAATAAATTATGGTAACCCTAACTATAGAGGGAGCCGCAAACGGTCTCTGGTCTATAGGCGGCCTACTCTTAAATCCGGTCCTGCTGCTCCTGCTTCCTTCTTTAGTATAAATCAACAGCTACTTCAGTACTTCATTGGTTCTCTATTTAAATATACACGGTATTTCAAATTTGAATCCATTTATTTTTTAGAAAAGATGCTTCAAAACCTTTGATGAGAATGATATTTTTACGTCTCTTTACCTTGCATAACGTTTTTGAAATTTTTATAAATTTAAATTACTTGAATTAACCCTTATTTTTGACCAAATAAATGTTAATTCAAACAATTTTCAAGCAGCTTCACCTATTTAGTCGAGCAGCTAAGTCCATTTTCAAAAAAACAATTTTTTTTTTTTATTTAGATTTGTAAACTTAGACGAAATTTGTGTATTAATTAATAATTTCAACAAAATTATCACATTTTATTTGTTAGAACTTTGTTTTTATGAGATCATTTAAAAATAGCAAGTGAGCTGGAACTTCTCTATCTCCATGACCCTATCTAAAAGTTTTCCTTCCAAGAGTGTCTGATCCGAATAACAAACACCTAAACAATTCCCCGCTAACTACCCTCTTCATATCTCCTCCATTTGGAATTTAACTTGATTGTATGCTATTATTAATGGAAGATATTATTAAAATATGTTATAATTTTTAAAACAATTAATTGTTATATAGATGTATAAAATTTTTTCTCTTTGTGACTCTCCACATGAAAAGGTACCAAATCTTCACTGGGCTAAATTTTCAGGAGAGCTGATTAAAAATGTTCAAAAAAAATAGATTTTTTTTTTAATTACTGATTCTGATTCTCTAGTTCTTCAACTTATATGATGAAATATTCGATTCATCAGAATCGATGTAATTTATATAACTTACAAAATTTGAAAAAAACAAGACTTTAAACTCATTTTTCTCAAAACTAGATTTTTCATAACCAAAATTTTAAAACTTCATATCTTCCAAACAAAAAATGATAAACAAATTCTAAAAATACCGGCTTGTTCAGCAGGATGTGTTCTGTACAGAAAGCATAAAAAGTCAATTTTGACCTCGATGAAGATTTGGTACCTTTTAAAAATACTTTCTTAAACAATGATGAGTTCAGAAATTGTTTTTTTTTTTTTTTTTTTTACTAAAAAATCATCAAAATGAAAAAAAAATATTAATGTTCTAATTAATTATTTTTTTAATATTACTGAATGTTTTTTATATGTAAGTAGTTATATCATTTATTATTGTTATTTTTTTTTAATAAAATGAAATATAAAACAAAATATTGGCTTTATTGTAATTAAATATATGTTCTTCCCCAGGGATGTTCTTTATAAATAAAATATAGAAGATGGTATAGATAAAAATTAGGTGTTGGTTGTGTCTTCTACACAGCCGGTGGCTTTTTAACGTGACAACGTCTTTTGCTTGATTTCAAAAATTTTTTTTTTTCTCTTACCTATATTGAAATATAAAGAGAGAAAGTATTGTTTTTATTTTTTTTTTTTTTACTAGTAGTTTGTTTTCATAAATAAACATGTTCAAACATTTTCATTGAAACAATATATGACAGGTGTGGCCAAACTTTTATCCATTAAGGGCGACATATGCTTAAAAAATGAGGTTTTTCGAAAAAAAAAATTAATTTTGGGGTTAAGTACTCGGGATTTTTTTTATTTATTTTATTAGAGGTTATCTTTCTGCACTAAATGACATCCGATTTAGTCTGATCTGATTAGCCGTTCGGAATCTACAGGTGTTTAAAATTTCGAAAAACGAAATCCCGCCGAGTGCTCTCATGCGGTAAAATGACCTCATATCAAAAAAAAAGAAAAAAAGCCCTGGGGTATTGAACCACTCTTTCTAAAACTATATTTAGATTTAATGTAGCTTTTATGGTCAAGTCGCTATGCGTTGCACAATTAGAGCTATTTTTCGATATTTTTTTGCCTAAAAAATGAGGTTTTTCGAGAAAAAAACCAATTTTGGAGTTAATTACTCGGGATTTTTTATTTATTCTATTAGAGGTTTTCTTTCTGCACCAAATGACATCCCAGTTAGTCTGATCTGATTAGCCGTTCGGAATCTACAGGGGTTTAAACTTTCAAATTAGAATTTACCGCAGCGCGGTAAAATAAAATGATAGGAAAAAAATAAATGGTGAAATCTTTAGCTGAAAACTCATTCTTTCTAACCGTATATTTCTCATAATTATACCTCTTAAGACAGAGGAGTTATTCAAGCCAATAAACTTTTTCGTGCAAGCCCCTCTAACATGCCACTATAGACACATGATTTGTAAGACGTTGTCACGTCAAAAAAGTAGAAGTATATATGTTTATAACAGGGCCGGATCTAGAGGGGGGGGCAGTGGGTGCGTGTGCCCCGGGCGGCAGATATCAGGGGGCGGCAATTAAAGAAAGATTTACTAAAAAAAAAAGATAAAATTATATGAATTTTGTATAGAAAATTTTAAGAAGGGGGCGACAAATTAAATTTTGCCCCCCCTAAAAAATCTCCTAGTTCCGGCCCTGGTTTATAAATTAAGAAGCATAGGAAGTAAAAAAATTTTTTGCCCCCCTCCCCCAAGCAAAAATTGAAATTACGTCACTGTTCTTGCCTAAGATTAATTATGATAATAATATAGGAGGTAGGAGAATATGTGGAATATTTTAAACTATTTTTTATTGGAGAGAAGCAAATTTAAGTAAGTACAATAAATAAAAATCCTTTTCAAATAGAGGTGGAACCAGGGAAGAAGGTTAACTTCTCCACCCCCCCTCCTGAGGAGAGAGAAAAAATATTTCCCAGGATGAAAAGAGGAAGATAAAAATTTAAGATAAGGAAAATATTGGTTTTCAGTCATTTATGTAAGTGATTGTTGTAAGTCTCTCTGGATAATGACTAATGGGAATGATACTATGGTGAGCACCCTTTTCCTTCCCCAGGAGCTATTACTAATGGTTGGGTAAATTATTAATACCATGAGATGAATTTTAACCTGAGTTGTCTCCAACTCAGGATTACAAGATAAAAATTACAGTTATTAAATATTTATTCTTGATACACTCGTCTTAATTATAATTAATTAATTACAGCTAAAAATATTCCATAGATGAAAGGAGCGAGCAGCCAGGTAATAAAGTCCCCACAAAATAAAACTCTCTGTATAGGAAACAGTTTCGGCTTTAATTAGATATGGCCCTCTTCAGTTCAATTATTGAGACCGAAGATGGATGAAACTGAAGAAGTACTTATCTAATTAGAGTCCTAAACCAAGAAGTTTATTTCGTGGAGACTAATTACCTGGCTGCCTGCTCTTTTCATCTAATGTTTAAATACTACAGTCACTTTACTCCTGTTTCAAGGATACAATCAATTGAAATAGAATCTTCTGGTTCTTTTTTTATAATTGTTCAAATTGTATTTTAAATTAAAGTGGTACACAGTCAGAATCTAATTTTGAAACACAAGTTTGTTTCTGAATATGATAATATTCTGTTGCGGGGCAGGTAATTATTTTATCATAAAGATTACCTAAATGACATACCCAACAATGATGGTATAAAGTACATGATTTTGGATCTTCGAAATTTCCAGGGGCTACACACTTGAAAGCTGGAGCGTTTTTACGTAAAACACAAGGTACTGTTCCACTCATTGCGCAAACAAATCCTGGATCACACTCTAACTTATTAAGTTTGTAAGGAACTCCATCTATACATTGGTAATAGTTGCGTATTGAGGTTTCGGGATCACACAGCCATCCACCTGGGGCACATTTCGGTTCCTTTAAAGGACCCGGAACAGGGCCAGTAATTGTTGCTGAGGCCACCTAAAAAATATTTAATTTTTGAAGTGAGTAAAATTAAGGGATTGTTCTTTTTCCTATAAAGCATAATTAAGCATATCTTTTTAAAGCCAAAGTGAACAGTAATATTGATAAAAATTATTTCATGGAGAATAGGCCTACTACTTAAAGGTATTTGAAAAATATTAATCACTTGTTAAACAATGCCGGTTAAGGGAATTTTATTTTATTTTCATTATTTCCCATTTAACGATTACTTTATTAATGCTTGATGAAGATAAAAATAAATCGGGAATGACTTCCCCAAAACTTTCTCGTATATTCTTTTGGAATTACGTCTCTGTGTGTTTGAACACGATTGCTAGAGTCAAAAGTCAAAATTAACGAAAAATGTATTTTTCTTTGATTATTTCAAAAACTATTCAGTTTTCAAAAAAATGTCAAAGAATAAAAACTTTTTAAAATAGAGTAATTTATTGTATTATGACATACAAAAGAATTGAAAATCAAAATTTCTGAAAAAACTTTTTAGGTAAAGTACTATACTACTTCCAGGTGACGTATTTACTTCAAAAGTTGATAGAAATCTACAATTTTAGTGTATTACCATTCATTGATCTGTCTGCTAGCGTTTTTAAGCAGTCGAGTTCAGACACACACACACACAGGACAGACACACAGACATAATGCCCAAAATGTTTTTTTTTTTTTTTTTACTCAGGGAGGTCTAAAACGTGGAGAAACATCAAAATCTCGAAGTCGAATTTTTTGACGATTACAATACTTTCTCCTTATATACTATAAGAGAAAATAAAAAGAGTTATAAAACAATAAGCATTAGGAAAGTAAATTTGAGAGTAAGCTTGCACAGTTGTTATTAAGATAAATACTCTATACAACGTTTCGGCTAATCATTCGATAGCATTCTACAGATACAGTCAAGAAGCGTCTTAAATCTACGGTCTTTAGTTTAGAAATT